>JBBPTU010000850.1:0-17096 GCA_038094295.1 Tylopilus aff. beelii | reverse complement strand
TGTACAACACTGTGTCAGCAGGGCTACAGTACTGTACAAGGGGGGCCCTTTCTGTAGAACTGTAGTCAGCTGTAGCTCCTGGACTGTACTGCATAGTTGTGCACATTACATGTGGGTATTGCTGATGAACCCTCCCAGGGGGAGAGGATTTCCCCAAGATGGGTCTGGCCCCATATTGTGAAGCAGGCAGCAGCGAGGCAGCAGGCATCGAAAGGATCAGAAGGAGAGAGGTCACACGCAAGAGTGAGAAGCATGATCTGGGTGACTGGGGGCTGCGGGGGATGGTGGGTTGACAGGGAGAGGTTATCCACGCCATTCAGAACATAACGGAGGTGAGGACCACCGAGCCAGGGCATGTCATTGAAGATATGCCAGGCCTTGAGAGCTGCCATGTAGTTATGGGGTGTGCCACCAGAGATAGAGCCTGTGCGAGAGGCTGTGAAAGCACAGAGGAGGTGTTCGTTGGCTGGCAAGCAGAGGTGGAGGGGAACATTTTCCTTGTCGCAGAAAGAATGGAAATGGTCTACCACCCTGTGGTACTTCCTTAGGGTGGAATTGGCCCAGACACGGCCCAAGGCCCAGTCTACCTTAGCAGAGGCCTCCTGGGAGATGGGCAGAGGAGGCAGGTCATAGAGGATTGAGCGAGCATGGAGAACCAAATCAGTTGCTGCCTGCAAGGAAGCATCCATGGTGTGAAAAACGACATGGATGGAGAGGTAAGGCATGGAGAGCCTATCAATACAATTGTAGAATACCAAATACCAATAATTTACACAGGGGAAAGGAATGCTCTCAGGTATAAAGGTAAGGGGGGAGGATGATCGAGATGAGAAAGGTGTGTGGGAAAGATGCCACAGGAAATGGAATCCAAGAGATTGTCAGCAGATTTGACCCACTCCACAGAAAGCCAAATCTTGTGGTCCCTGAAGTTTGCGACGATGCAACAGAGCACCTCGTTCTGAGTGGAGTTGCAAGAGTGTCCTGCCCTGAGAGCGCCAACGACACCCCGATTGTCTGAGTGGAAGATGAAATGACAACCCAAAAAACCAGAATGAATGAGGGCACGAAGAGCTAAGTCAATGGCAACCATCTCGGCCCAACCAATGTCTCTGCCCTCCGAGTTCCAACCCGAAACCAAATGCCAAGCAAACCATCAACCATTGATGAGAAGACCAATGCCAAAAGAAGTAGAGGTATCGACAAAAATTGGAATGTCCAGAGGGTCAGAAGGAGAAGCAATGGAACAACTGCACCAGTCAGTGCTGAGAGCTATACACCACCAAGCAACATTGGCTAGAACCTCAAGAGAGATGTGATGGCAAACGAAAGGATTTGAAGAGTTCAAGAAAGAAGAAACGAGCTTGAAGAAACACGGAAGATGAGAGCGACCATCTGAAAGAACTAAAGTACAATGTTGAAGACAACCTACAATGCTCTGGCAATCCTTGAGTGAAAAAGAAGGCCCTGGGACCCAAGGATCCAGGCGAGAAAGATACTTCTGACATTTCTCCTTTAGATATTTGATACCCAGGTCATATTGCATCATGTATTCTGACCAACGTGCCTATTGCCAAGAAAGGTCCCACTGTGTCACAAAGTTCTGCAAGGTACAATGATCAGTGAAGACAATGACATGATTACCAAGTAGATCCAAATGCCATTTCTTGAGTGCACGAACAATCACCAGCAGTTCTTTTTTGTGTACAGGGTAGTTGAGCTATGCCCCAGTGATTGGAGCAGAATCAAAGGCAACAGGATGTGCTGATTTCCAGTCTGGTCCCCATGAGAGGACAGCTCCCATGCAGTAATCTGAAGCATCAGTCATCAGGAAAATCTTGTTATCACCCAGATTCTCATGGTCAATGGTCATCAGGCACATCAGACTGACAACCGGATGCTTAATATCAGTAAACACCTCTTCATATCATTCATTCCAGGTGTGTAACAGCAATTCAGCTGCCTTAGTGGTCAGACCATTGAGAACAGAAGTGTGCTTTGCAAGTTCAGGTAGGTGATCAGCAAGGTAATGCACTAGACCCAGGAAAAAATGCATCTCCTTCACAGAGTGTGGTTGTGGCCAGTTGAGGCTACAAGCCACCTTGCTTTTGTCCACTTCAATCCCTCGTCTCAAGATGTGATGTCCAAGAATGTCAAGTTCAGCTGTGAACAGCATCATCTTTTTGAATGAGCAGTAAAGATGTGTGTCCCAGAGAGCATTGAGCACCAAGCAAACATTCACAGTGTGTTCTTCAACCATCTGTGACCAGATAACAATATCATCCACTGGCAGGTAGGCATGGCAGATCTTCCCAACGAGATGTCACAAGGCAGCAAACATATGCCACTGATGAGTTGCAGGTGCATTCTGCACCCCCATAGGCATGATTTTCCATTCACAAAGACCTCAAGGAGTGTGTGTTGCCAGCCACTTAATGTCATCCAGATGTACCTTTGTTTGGAAAAACAAGTTAGTCATGTTGATCTTACCAAAGATCTTTCCCTTTCCACAGTCGTGCAAGATCTCATCGATCCGAGGCAATGGATGGTTGTTGGGGATGGTATTCACATTCAGTACATGGAAGTTGTTAACCCAACAGGGAAGGACAGTAGGATCCCCTTTGGGAATGATGAAAGCTGGCAAAGAGTGTTCACTGTTTGAGGGTCATAACCAACCAGCGGCAATGTGTTACTGTAGGAGGATATGCCAGGCAGCACGATACTTCTTTGGACAGTCATATGAGCAAAGCTGAATAACCCTGTTAGCATCCTTAGGTTGTAAACAGAAAAAGCACCAGGAAGGCAGTTGCAGTGTGGAATATCTGCTGGAAACTGGTCTTTGTATTCAACCTTCATTTCAGAGTCACAACATTTCAGGTCTTCCAAAAAGGCTAGATCAGTAATTTGCCCTTGGATTGTGGCCACAAGGTCTACACCTGCAACAGGATTGCAGTGAGCATCAATGTGACTTTTTTGCAGCAGAAGGACCTTACACAGTTTGTCCTGCAGGTTCTTTTGCATCACTGTCACCTGGTCCATGGTTGGTGTGATCATAGGCAATGGCACATTTTGAGGAGGATTTATCAGATTGTAATTCATGGCTTTGCTAATACAGGTCCAAACAGTGTAATCTATAATGACATTGTTGTGTTGCAAGAAGGAAAGGCCAAGGACAATAGGTGAACAGAGAGAAGGAGAAACTATTGCCCAAACAGTGCAACTGTGGTACTTGGAATCTAAAGAGGCAAGTGACAAGTGAACATAATGAAAGAGTGAAACATTGGCAGAGGAAGACAAGGCTGTTCATATGTGGTGTGAGTTTTTGAGCTTATGCAAGTGCAAGCCAATGCATGACATGAGATTTTCAGAAATCAGAACTAGGGATGAACTGTTGTCAATAAGAGCATCAACCTTGATCAGAAACTTGACAGAAGGTCCAGAGATGGTACACTTCCAAATCAGAAGAGGGACAGCAATTGGAACCATGCACTCATCACCAGAATCTGTACTATCCCCCAAGGCAGCACTTGGCATAACAACCACCACCAAATCCATTTCATTGTCAGCAACCACAGTGACCATAGACCTCTTCACTGTCATAGCTGTTGCTGTCACCATTGCCTTGTTTCCCAATCAGCAGATATCACATATAGTCAAGGGTTTGTACATGAGAGGGTCAGGGAAGTCATTAGGACAGTTGTGCAACTTATGGCTCTGGGAGATTTTACAACACTTGAAGCACCCATCATTCATGCGAAGAATTTCCCATTCCTCTTGGGTTAACACAGGCAGCTGAGGGGCAGTTGATGATGTTGCTTCTGCTGCATGAGTAGGTCGAGTTTGTTGGACATCCAAGGTGGTACAATCCTTTGAAGGTTGATGCAGTGAGGAGATGGCTTCATGTAAGGTCTGAGCTTCTTGAATGCACTTCTTGTCCAGCTTTTTCACCTTCTCAATCCATCATTGCAGGACATCTTCATCCTTCGCATCAGACACTCAATACTCAATAGTGAGCTCATGGTTCATATTCACCTCCAGGTGGTACTTAAGGTTAACATCAGTTATGTGACCATCCATACTGACCAGCAGCGCATTCTTGGTTTGCAGATTGATAGCCCATTCATGGAACACACAGGAAGCTTGGCTGGAGGAAAGGATCTGGAGATGAAGATCTGCCACCAAATCGGAGGGGAGCTAGTATGTGCAGACATCAGCCATAAATTCAGTGAATATGAGGAGGTTAAGTCACACTGATTCAATGGTATATCATTACTGAAGACAAGGATCCAAGAGGCCCCAGGCAATACACTGGATGGTACAGTCTGGGCTGACATAGAGCACCATCAGCAGGACCTGCACTGCACCCTACGAGAAGTGGTTCTCAATGGGTTCTATCAAGGAGTTGTTGGCTATGTTGATGATGAAATAGTCCCCAGAGGAGACTTCCCTTGGTCTAATGTTGAAAACTGCTTCACTGCAGACAAGGACATTATCTGGTAACTACATGGTTGGTTTGACTGTTTCTCCCTTCTTTCTTGTATGTATCAAGCAGGCCCACACTGCAACCTTAACTTACGCTTACTTCATCCTGTATACTACCATATACTTCATCCTGTATACTACCATATGGACTTCATCTAGATTTCCTCAGATTACATAGTATGCCCTCCCACAGACATGAGAGCCTTTCTCATGTCACTGTTCATTTCTTCTCATGGACACTAATCCTCTCCCATAACCATATCTCTCGTTATGGTTATGTTTCCCCATTCCCCATCAGTTACATATAAATAACCTGAACAGGCACCCTGTACTTTAGTTTGATCTACACAATCTACCTGTGTTCTCATCTCATCCTCTGTGAAGATAGGGTCTTCCAGCAAGACTGCCACTAGACTGGATCCTCTTTACCAAGCCTTGCTCATTATCCTCTACGTCTACTGTTTGCTATTAGACAAACTCTGGAGACAGGAATGACAGGACATATCTTGTAACAAAAGATCAAACTCTTCCCCTGGCTCCAACTCTTAAGTTCAGAGCCTGCCTACCCCCACCATGTCCTACTGAAGCCCCCCCTCAGACGATTCTTCCAATGACCACACCCACACCCCTACCTCCTCACACCCTCGCCCTGCACATGCCAACCCGGTGGTTTCTCATACATCATCTCAGACAGGTTGCCCAATAACGAGAAGCAGGCATGTACCTGGCACCTCAACTCAAACTGGACCCATCTTTAGCTCACTAAAACCCCCTACCCACATACACTCTGGCAGTTCCCCTGAACCACAAGTCTTGGTTGATACTTCTCTCCCCACAGCAGAATTTTATATTCATGAATGAGCTGAAGAACAGACCCCTGACCCCATACCAAGAGACAAAAAGACAGAAGAAGCCAACCCCCAGATCTATGTTGACACTGAACCACTCACCAACCCACCATTGCACTCTTATGATCCAGAGAGCCCACATTTGAAAGAAGGCAAAGAGTACTTTGGCCTTTTTGACTCAGACAACAAGGAACTCCCCTCTCCCAATATCCTTGCCCAAATTCACAAAAGAGCACAAAGGGCTATAGACACAGCCATGGCAGACAAAGACTACAAGGAAAACAAGGCCACTCTCCCGGAAGGATTTACCAGAGAAACTGAGGATGTCAACAGGTGGCACCATCAAATGCATGCATACTTTGACACAAAACCCCAAATCTTCAGTGAAAAGGCACCGAAAGGAGATAAACAGAAATGCATCACCTTCCTAAACCAGATGAGCAAGGGCCAGGAAAGGAGCTTCACTGAAGGATGGTATGACCAAATGTACAACGAAGAAGGGAAGGGGAAGGACATCACCTTTAAAACTCTGTTGGAAAGCTTCCTCACCACCTTCTGTCCTACTTCCATGGAGCAGCAAGCACGAAATGCCCTCCATGCCATGAATATCTGCCAGTTCAGAGGAGACTTCCACAAGTTCAGGACTGTCTTTGAACTAGAGGCAGGATGAGCTAAGATGAAGGACATCAATGACATTTTCCACATCCTCCAGTGAGCCATCAACATCAACACAGCAAAAGCCATGGCCCTTGTAGACCCACAGCCAAAAGACATAAAGGAATGGCTCAACAAGGGAGGAAACAAGACAATGGTGATAGTGGCGAGGTCAGTGGGGGAGATCATGGTTGGTGTTTTAGATGCATGGGAAATCCTTTCGATATTTCGCCTGGTATTTCCTCAACAGTCGTTTGGCATTTGACAAGTTTCCGGCAGGTTCCCACAAGTCTTCTGATGGTGTGTAGCCCTTCCAGGCTAACAAGTATTTGGTCCACCTTCCCATTCTCCTGTGGCGTTTGATGGTTTCAACTTCATACTCCACTTCCCTGTCAACTAATTGGGGCGGTGGAGCGGGGAAGCTGGGTCTGTGTTCTTGGGTTATTATGGCCAGGGATAGTTTAGAGGTGTGGAAGACGTTGTGGATTTTCCATGTGGAGGGAATCACGATTCAGTAACTTAGGTGGCTGAGGACCTGCATGATCTCAAAGGGGCCAATGCGTTTTGGGGCTAGTTTTCGATTTCTATATTTAACATGAAGGTCCTTTGCCTCAAGCCAGACTTTCATTCCCACTTTCCATCCCTTGAAGTGGGAGGTGACACGTTCTCTCATGTCCTGTTGTGCTTTGTGGTGCGCTGCTAAGGCTTCCTTTCTTGTTTCCTCTAGCAGTTTGGTGTGGGCTTCCAGGGCTGGGAGGAAGGTATTCTTAGATAAAGAAGGATATGCCCAAGGTTCGTACCCCATCATGAGGGAGTATGGGGTTACGTTTGTGGTGGAGTGGGTGGTGGAGTTGTGCGAAAATTTGGCCAGGGGGAGCATCGAGGCCCATTCCTCGGGTTTGTTTCCACAAAATATGTGCAAGTATGTTTCAAGTTCCTGATTTATGTGTTCCATCTCTCCATCTGTCTGGGGGTGATATGCCATGGAGAGGGCTACGTCATAGTGGAGTAACCTTGCTAGTTCCCTGGTAAAGGCCGAAGCAAATGGGGGACCCCAATCAGAGATGCATTTGTTGTGAAGGCCGAAGTGTGGGAAGACAAAGTGGAAAAACAGATCAGCCACACCCTCAGCACTGATTGTCTTGGAACATGGGCAAAAAATTACCCCCTTCATAAGGCCTTGGTCGACCACGACCAAAACAGAGCTGCGGCCATGGGGCGATGGGAGGTCAGTGATAAGATCCACAGAGATCTGTTGAAATGGGCAGGTCGCTTGAGAGGGGATGGGGGAGAGTCCAGGGGCCGTCGGGTGGGTGTTAACCTTTGAGGCTGGGCAGACGGCACAGCCGGCCACAAAGTTACAGACATGAGTGGCTAGGCCTGGCCACCAATAGTCACAGGAGATGTGGTGGAGGGTGTGAAAGCTGCCCTCATGGCCCCTGGCAGGGAAGTAGTGGGGTTCCTGAAGGAGGTCCACTTGGGCCAGTTCAGGGACATAGAGGCACCCCTTAAAATAGAGGGATCCATCAGTAAATGCCCAATTGTCGCAGTGAGAATGAGGAAGGATGGGAGAGTTGTTGCACAAGGCCTGGAGGGCATGGAGGACTAATGGGTCCTCAAAAGTGGAGGATGCAATTTTATCGGCGATAGCGATGTCAATCATGCGGACAAAGGCCTCCGGGGGGAGAAATGTCATGTGGCAGTTGTCCTGAGAGGTATTCACCTCATGCTTTTGGGAGAGGGTGTCTGCAGGGCCCATGGCGGTACCCAGGAGGGCGGTCCAAATGAGGTCAAAGTCTTGGAGAAACATTTGCCACCTGGCCTGGCGGCAAGAGAGGTCCTTGGGGTGCTTGAAGTATGTAAGGTTTTGGTGGTCCATCAGGATCGTCACCAGATGGGCAGTTCTGATGAGGTAATGGTGCCATTCATGGAGCGCAAGGATGATGGCAATCATTTCCCTGTCATAGATGTTGTAATTTTGTTCGGCCAAGCCAAACGTTTTTGAGAAGTAGGCACAGGGATGGAGATCTCTGGTGGCATTGTGCTGCATCAGGATGCCCCCTGCGGCAACGAGTGAGGCGTCAGTCATTACTGTGAACGACTTGGCCATGTCTGGGTAATGGAGGACTGGTGCCTTTAAAAACTCTGCTTTTAGGGCGAGGAAGGCACATTGGTGGGCAGGGGTCCATTCCCATGGAGCCCCTTTCTTAGTCAGGGAGTGGAGTGGACGAACAATGTCTGAAAAACTGGGTATGAACTTCCTATAGAAGTTACAGAATCCTATGAAGGAGCGTACCACCTTGACGGAGGAGGGGGGTTGCCAGTCCTGGATTGTGGTGAGTTTGACTGGGTCCATGAGGACTGCTCCATTTCAAACTATCATTCCTAGGTATTCTACTTCTTGGACATTGAAGCTGCATTTCTCCAGCTTTAGGTACAGCTTGTGTGCCTGGAGGTGTTTCAGAACCTGTTTGGTTCATTGGTCGTGGGTTTCTTGGTCAGCTGAGTGGATAAGGAGATCATCCATATAGATCACCAGCCATCCTTCGGCAATGAGGTCTCTGAAGATGCTGTCCATTAGGGCTTGAAATGTCACTGGGGAATTACAGAGGCCGAAGAACATGACTGTGGGCTCAAACAGCCCAAATGGGGTGCTGAATGCTGCTTTCCATCGGTTGTTTGGCTTGATTTGGACATTGTTGCATCCCCATCGGACATCCATTTTGGTGAAGATGGAGGACGCTTTCAATTTATCGACGAGATCCGAGATCAGGGGGAGGGGGTAGGCATTTTTGATGGTTCCAGCATTCAGATGCAGGTAATCCTGACACAGGCATAGCTTTCCATCTTTCTTGGGGACAAAGAAGAAGGGAGAGGCTTGCGGGGACTTCGATGTGGTGATCTTTCCACTCTTCAGGTGTTTATCTACAAAGTCACGGCATGCCTTTTGTTCCTCTGGGTTCAGGGGGTAGGCTTTGGCTTGCTTTGGGACGAAATCTGGGGAAAGGTCAATTGCATGGTCAAATTCCCTAGTTGGGGGTAGTTCTCCTTGGGGTGGATCTTGGAAAACTCCCTTGTATTCTTCGTATTCCTTTGGCAGCATGACTTCCACTTTGATGGTATCCACTGTGATCTTTGTCGAGATAGTAGTTCTTTGAAGGGGGTAAGCCTTGGTGGCTTCGTGGTCTAGTTTTTTTCCTCCACCACTTCATAATCCTTGCATCTGGGTCCATCCCCAGATATCTGACTAGGTATCATTGCGTTACTGCCTTGGGGGAGTTGTGTTGCAATTTCGGGGGGGAGGTGAGTAGGACTTTCCCGGTCGCCCAATTGATGATCAGGTTCTGTTCCCATAGTCAGGGCAATCCCAGGATGACATCTTCTTTTCCACAGTTGATGATGAGGAAAGTTTGTGGACATTCCCAGTCTCCTATCCATATTTGCAGGGTGACAGAAAACCTTATTAACCCATTCTGGTTAATGGTCCCGTCCACCTTGCTTGCCTTTACTAGCAAGGCGTTTCTTTGGCCATTTCATGTGTGTGACGAGTTAATGGTCAATAAAACAACCGGTGGCTCCGCTATTGACAAGGGCCTTTTTCTTAGCGATTTGTCCTGTTGTTCCAGTATACAGTGAGATGGGGATGTGCATTGACTGGGACTTCTTATTACCAATACAGGAGCAATTCTGGGAAGCGAAGACGCTGCTCCTTCCTTTCCTCCTAAAAACCCTCATCCAGGGTGAGCTGGTTGACGGCCGTTTTATCATCAGTTTCCTCCTCCTCTTCTGATCCCTCTGTTGGCTTGAAGTAGCAGATTTGTAGGGTTTCCAGGGCAGCTTTCTCGGATACCTTGTATTTCTTGGCAAATTTTCCTAATGGGATATTGGCTATTTCCACGGCCCTTACTTCCTGTCTGGGTGGGTTCCTGTTTTGGTCCTTCCAAGGCCCCTTTCCCCTTTTGTGATTCTTGGCAGAGCACCCTTTCTTCCTACAAATGAAATACACCCCTTTGCAAAACATTCCACTCGTTCATCGGGGGTAAGGCAGATGGCATCAACATCCATGGCATCAGAGTCCCTTTATTGGTGGTTTTTGGAGGGCCTGGAGTGGGGGAGATGCCCTCCTTTTCGGCGACGGTCATGTCTATATTGGAGGTCCCTGTCATAGAATTCTCTGGCCTTGTCTAGCCACTCTTGGGCGGTCTTTGGCTCCTCATTTACTCCAGACATCTTCTGTGCTAGTTCCAGGGATACTGCTTCTCGCAGGATCTGTTTGATATTGTCCTGATCATCCATCTGGGATCTGGCCAAATCAAGCTCAAAGGCGGTCCTAAATTCCCAGAAATCTCTGCGGAAGTCGTTCATGCTTATGGTATCCAGGGCGTTCCTTGCTTCCTGTTTAATGGAGAGCGGGGAGAAGAGGGCTAGGAAGTCTTTCAATACTTTGTCAAACGTGAGGTCTTCTTCCTTTGCCACTGGGTCCTGGATCCAATCATACCAACTTTCAGCAAACACCATTCCTTGTCCCTTGTTCATATGGTTGAGGAGTGTTATAACCTGTTGTTGCTCATTCGGGGCATCCTTGGTGCCAAAAATGGCAGGATTGACCACAAAGTATGCTCGCATCTGTGACATCCATCTGCGAGCGTCCTTGGCGTTACCAGAAAAGGAATCTGATAAAGCCGCTTTGTTCTCCTCAAAGGATGTTGTGTCATGGGTGTCTCCTGCGTCTGCCATTCTAGTGTAGCTTCGGGGGTCTTGTAAAGCATCTCGTAAGGTGGCAACGATGGGGTTTTGGGAGGGGGGGTGGGGATGGGAGTCAAAGTCTGGATCTGGTCCAAAAAGGTTGAATGGCTCTTCTCCATCTGTTGGTATGTAAGACTCCTCCAGGGGATCCTGCAGAGGTTCCGTATCCGTGTGAATAGGGACTTCTTCATTGTTCGGGGATAGGGAGTGTGGGGTTGGCTATGCAGAGAGGAGGGGGGAGCCACCGGTAATGGATTGAGTTCTCCCAGCTTCGAGAAATGGAGGTTGTGGGGAGCTTCTGGAAGTGCTACAGGCTCTCCAACACTCCGGTCCTACAGGGAGGTGTGTGATTGGGGGTCTGAGGGGTTCCACTTGGTAGAGGAGTGCATCTATCCTGAATGTGATGTGACGAAGATGGGTGAGAAGGAATTGCCGTGTGCAGGGGTGGTCTTCAAGATGGTGGGGGTGGAGGTGGAGTATCAGAGTCAGAGCTGTCTGGGACCTGGTAGGAAGTCATTGTTAATGCGATAGCGGTTTACTACTTCGCCGATTACGAGGGCAAGAGCTTGCGCGAAGATCCGAAGCGAGTAGGTGAAGGTGAGGGCTACCAGGACACAAGTATGGCGATGTCGAGCCAGGACGATGGTCTCGCTCACTCGAGCAGCGTGAGTAAGTTACGCTTGGATTGCGTAGATCTAACTAAAGTACACGAGCGCTGATAGTGGCGCTTTTATACGTAACTATGAAGGGGATGGGAAACTACTACCAATGTAAGTAGAATTGGCAGGGGGAGGTGCAGCGTCCAGGAAAGTACTAACTACAAGCTCCATCCGAAGGCGATGCGAGCGGAGATGAAGAGATAAGAGAGAAGACATACTGCAGACTGCGGAAGGCAGTGGACGCTTCTAAAGAGTCCGTATTGCGGTGTATAGGATAAGATCAGATCAGAAAGCGAAAGAGGAAAGAGAAGCGATGCAACGAAAACAGGTACCCAGCTACTCCGTGGTTGGGCTTCCCACGTTTGAATCCCCCATCGGATAGACGAGGTATAGGTCCCGGTCCGAGGTACTAAGGAGTCCTGCTTGAACGAAGGCCTCAGTAGCGCGATCGATAGTGCGATGTAACTCAGCGTATCGCCTTTCGATCTCTTCTTCCTGCCCGTAACAGTCATGATGGAGTTGGTGTGGCTCCGAACATATTAGTTGGAGCCAGGGGACAAGTTAGATCTTTTGTTAACATGATAGCGTACTGCGATTTCTCTGAACAAGATGGCTAAGGCTTGGAGGAAGATCTGAAGTGAATACGTGAATGTCAGGGCGATGAGGACACAAGTATGGTGATTACGAGTCAGAGTAGGGCCTCACTCGGAGAGTGGCATGAGTAAGTTACACTATGGATTGCGTAGATTTAACTAGAGTACATGGGTGGTGATGGAGGCACTTTTATATGTAACTATGAAGGGATGGGAAACTACTACCTAAGTAAGAGACTAGGCAGGAGGAGAGGAGCATCCGGGAAGGGATAGATACTACAAGCTCCATCCAAAGGTAATGTGAGCGGAAATGAAGAGATAAGAAGGAAGACATACTGTGGACTGCACAAGGCAGTGACACGCTTCTACTGAGTTCATAAGGCGGTGTACAGGATAAGATTAGATCGGGAACCAAAGGAGAAATGAAGGCAGTGCAAAGAGAAATAGGTACCCAGCTACTCCGTGGTTGGGCTTCCCATGTTCAAATCCCCCATAGGATATACCAGGTATAAGTCCTGGTCTGAGGTGCTAAGAAGGCCTGCTGCTATGAACACTTCAGTAGCATGATCGATGGTGCAATGCAATTCAGCATATCACGCCTTGATCTCTGCCCAGTCCATAACATGAGATGTGGAAGACCAGATGTATGGACTTCATTGATCCTGGGAGTTGGAGCGTGAAGGAGTGGGTGCCTACTTTGGTGATGATAGCATAGGGTCCTGAGTTCTTCTTGGAGAGCTTTTTTTGGAAGGACAAGTAGAACGGAAGTACTTGGCCTTGATGAAGGCCTGGTCACCAATCTTGAAGTCCAGAGCTGGAGTTTGTTTGGTGTCTGCAGGACCTTGGTACCACTTTTGTGCAGCAGCTATTTCTTCATGGAGGTATTGATGGAGGGAATCGAGGTCGACGGAGTATTCCCAAGCTCACTCGGAGGTGAGATCCCTTTTGTGGTGAATAGAGATGTTTGGGTGATAGCCTTTGTTGGTGAAAAATGGAGAAACTCCAGTGGTGGCATTTGGAGTGTTATTGTAGGTGAACTCTGCGAGAGGCAGGAGTTCGGACCAGTTATCTTGTTGGTAGTTGCAGTACATTCATAGGTACTGTTCTAAGGTCTGGTTCATTCGTTCTGTCTGACCATCTCCTTCCGGGGGAATGGAAGAAGTGAGAGACGAACTCCAAACCTCGATTGGAAGTGATATGGGTGTTACGTTTCATTCTTTTTCCCCTCGCTTAGTCATCTCTATGCCCATTTTCGAACTTATCCTTAGAACTCTCCTGCAGAACGCCCGAACGGCCTTCCAGCTTTCCTTCGCCTTCGCTGACTCTTCTGACCTTCCCGCTTAGTCAGCAAGCTTCCCTTCCCCCGGCTTCTTCTGACTTCTTCAGACTTCTCCCGTCAGAAGCTTCTCCTGCCACCCCCTGTTTCACTTTTGCTCTCCGCTTCCTTCTCAGACTTCTATGACCTTCCATCTGCTTACCTCATCGTTCTATAGACTCTCTATTTAAACCTCAGGTCTCGCTTAGTTACTCCTTAGCTTAGACCTCCCTTGAGCACCCCCCCATCCTTAGCATCGCTCAGCTACTTAGCCACTCTGCTACTTAGCCCTTGCTACCTATCCTCGTACTCGCTTGTACTTGGAATCCATACCCTGCTGCTCATTCCCTGTCCATCATTCTAAGTCTCTGTCCTGTCACCCAGACGTATCCTTAGTCTCTCTAGACCTGTCTGATGGACGGCTACTTAGACCCTCCACGATAGGAGGTCACCCAGATTGCCATCCCTAAATCGGCCTCGCTTGCCCTGCCTGTTTAGGCAGTCTTCTAAAGCCTCACTTCGTCCTGCCTTCTCTCGGCGGTATCTAAAGACCCTCAGCGCTCACGCCTTTACCCTACTCGTCCGCTAGTCAACCTCGTACAGGTCGCCACTCTCTGCTTTAGCCTTTCGTCCATCCATCAAGGGATACTCTTGGTCCTACCCGGGTCAAGCGTAACAATGGGAAGGAACTCCATGCTTGGAGAATACATGGAGAAGGAAGAGCTTCGTGAGCTCCAGAGATGTGACCTTGTCGTCAATCAGAATGAAGCTGCACTGTTTTGATAGGTGGTCAACCACTACTAGGATAGTGGTGTGTCTGGAGGACGCAGGGAGTTGCTCTATGAAGTCCATGGAGATGGAGTTCCATGGCTTCTTGGGAATGGGGAGTTGTTTGAGTAGTCCATAGGGCTTATGCCTAGGGACCTTGGCTTGAGCACAGGTGGTGCAGGAGGAGATGTAGTCTTTGATGAAGGTTCGGATGCCTGGGCAGGTATACTCCCTTCTGATCAGCTCCAGTGTGCGATTTTGTCTGAAGTGCCCAGAGATTGGGTGATCATGCTTGTACTGGAGCACTCGGAGTCAGAGATCTTTGGCATCCAGGACATAGATACGACTGTCTAGTCATAAGAAACCTTCGGGATTGACAGTCCATCTGGAGCTGGGGGAGTCAGAGAGGTGGGCGGTAGCAATGGTATCATAGGGAAGGGCAGAAAGGATGTCATTATGGAGTGACTTGGCATCGTATGTCCTACTAGCTCGGAGTACTGGAGTTGCTAGGTAGGTTGCTTGTAAGGACACAGCGAGCTGTTCTTGAGTGAAGATGGGGCGGAAGTTGTGAGGGTTGATGCGAGCATAGTCCTTATCCCCTTCCTTGGGATAGATGTCCCATCGTCTAGTCAGGGCATCAGGCTTAGCACCCAAACAGCCAGGCTGGAAGTGGACAATCATGTTGAACTGCAAGAGGAACTCTGACCACCAGGCCTGCTGGCAGGTCAGGAGTTTAGTGGTGGAGAAGTACTCCAGGTTCTTGTGGTCCGTGACAATGTTGATCGGAGTTCTGGAACCCTCCAAATAATGCCACCATGTCCAGAAGGACTCATGGATGGCAAGGAGTTCCTTGTCATGAGTGTTGTAGTTGAGCTCCGGGTGTTATGGGCTGGGCTGAGATTGAGGTGTGATACACTGAGTTACATCACACCATCGATCGAGCTACTGAAGTGTTCGTCGCAGCAGGCCTTCTTAGCACCTCAGACTGAGACCTGTACCTGGTGTACCCTATGGGGGATTCAAGCATGGGAAGCCCAACCACAGAGTAGCTGGGTACCTATTTTTCCTCTATACCGCTTTTCTTCTTCTTCCATTTCCCAATCTGATCTTATCTTGTACACCGCCATATGGACTCTGTAAAAGCATCACACTACCTTGTGCAGCCCACAGTATGTCTTCCTTTCATCTATCTTTGTTTGCTCGCATTGCCTTCAGATGAAGCTTGTAGTTAATACTTTTCCGGATGCTCCTCTCTCCTCCTACCAATTCTCTTGTATTGGTAGTCATTTCCCATACCCTCCATGGTTATGTATAAAAGCACCACTATCAGCGCCCATGTACACTAGTTAGATCTACGCAATCTATAGCGTAACTTACTCGTGCTGCTCCCTGAGTGAGACCCTCATCCTGGCTCGTAACTGCCATACTTGTGTCCTAGTCACCCTGACCTTCACCTATTCACTCCGGACCTTCCTCCTTGCCTTCGCAGTCTTGATCGGAGAGATCATGTCACACTATCGTGTTAACAAAAGATCTAACTCATCCCCTGGCTCCAACTAATATGTTAGGAGCCCTACCCACCCCATCACAACTTCCTACTGAGTCCCAGACAGCTCTGACTCCGATACCCCTCCACCCCCACCTTCTCGAAGACCACCCTCACACTTGGCAATTCCTCCTCACCCATCTTCATCACGTCGCATTCAGGATAGATGCATGCCTTGATCAAGCAGAACTCCTCAGACCCCCATCACACACCTCCTAGTAGGACCCGAACGCTGGAGAGCCTGCAGTTCCTCTAGATGCTCCCCTCAACCCCCACTTCTTGAAGCTGGGAGAACTCAATCTGCTACCAGTGGCTCCCCCCTCCACTCAGCCCAGCCGACCCCACTCTCCCTATCCCCGAATGACAAGGAAGTCCCTATTCATGTGGATATGGAGCCTTTATCGGAACTGCCGAAGGAATCCTACGTACCATCAGACAAAGAGCGGATCGACCTTTTTGGACCAGATCTGGACCTTGACGCCAATCCCAGTGCCCCCTCCCAGAACTCCATCGTTGCCACCTTACGAGACGCTCTACGCGACCCCAGAAGTTACACCAGAATGGCAGATGCAGGAGATGACCATGACATGGCCGGGACATCCTTTAAGGAGAACAAGGCAGCTCTACCAGACTCCTTTTCTGGTAACGCCAAGGACACTTGCAGATGGATGTCACAGATGCGAGCCTACTTCTTGGTCAATCCCACCATCTTCAGCACTAAGGACATCCCAAACGAACAGCAAATGGTTATCACACTCCTCAACTGTATGAACAAAGGATGAGGGATGGCTTTCACTGAAAGCTGGTATGACTGCATCCAGGATCCTGCCATAAACAAAGAATATATCACATTCACCAAGGTATCAAAGGATTTCCTAGTACTCTTCTCTCCCCTTTCTATTAAACAGGAAGCAAGGAATGCCTTGGATGTCATTAGCATGAGCGACTTCCACAGAGACTTCCAGGAATTCAGGACAGCTTTCGAACTTGACCTAGCCAGGTCCCAGATGGATGACCAAGATGACATCAAAAGGATTCTGCAAGGAGCAGTGTCCCTGGAATTAGCACAGAAAATGTCCGGGGTAAACCAGGAGCCTGAAACAGCCTGGGAATGGTTGGATAAAGCAGGAGAATTCTATGATAGGGACCTTCAATATAAGCACGACAGAAGGTGAAAAGGGGGACATTCTTCCTATCATCACCCCCAGGAGAGTCACAAATGAAGGGACCCAGATGCCATGGATGTAGACGCCATCTGCCTCACTCCAGACAAATGAGCAGAATGCTTTGCCAAAGGGCTATGCTTTATCTGTAGGAAGAAAGGGTGCTCTGCCAGGAACAATAAGAAAGGAAAAGCCCCCTGGAAGGAACAAAACCAAAATCCCCCTTGTCAAGACATAAGGGCAGTGGCAATCGCCGATACCCCACTCGGGCAATTTGCCAAGAAATATAAAGTCTCCGAAAAGGCGGCGCTAGAAACCCTACGAA
>JBBPTU010000849.1:0-17096 GCA_038094295.1 Tylopilus aff. beelii | reverse complement strand
ACTTTTTTAAGGTACAAACTGAGTGTCAGTAATTAAGTTCGTACCATCTGATCTAGTAAAAGTGTTGTTGTTGAGCAGTGGAAGTCGAGGAAAATTCACTGACGCAAGTGACGGTGGATGACTGTAATACCACCGCCGCATCACCCAAGTTCTGTTGTCCATTCTCCCGACTGATCGCCGTCCGACCGCATATTACGTTCGTTATATATACTTGCACGATGCTGTGCGCCAGCTTCGGCGCTATCGTCGGGCTGTCATTGGCTGGTGTGCCAGGCAGGCGTTGAAGCGATAGCATTTTCTCATGCTGTACACACTGTTTCGATCCGCAGCTTCTTCGCACGAAGTATGTAGACCGCGTTCGTCGGCATATGTTGGCCAAGCGGATCGTCGTGGGAGGCGGCGTCTTCGGGTTCTGCCGTGCTGTAGGTTCTTCTGTGAGCGACGCGCGTCCCTGGCCGTCGATCATCCCGACCGAGTCGGTGGAACCTGTGGGCGCGGTGCTGCAGTGAAGGTACTGGCTTGAGGGGGAGTGGCGTTTTTGTTCGCTTCCGCAGTCGCTTTTTGTTGTGCTGTGATCGGGATGTGTAATGGCCTGACTCGTCCGCCTTGGGTTCCTGGCCAGCGACGCACATACATGGCAACCGTGGAGTTGTTGTCCTGGACGCATTTGGGGCAACGTCACTCGAACACCGCCTCGTGCCACCACTCTTTGCTCCCGTGTGTGGGACGACAGGCCAGAGTGGTGCGTTTGGGGACCTGGAGATGTCGAGGGTGCCACGCTGCCATCAACCTCGACTTCATTTCAGCGATGACGACCAGAAAAGGTGCTGTCGAGGTATCTCAGGTATCTCGCCTCGCTGTCCACACGTTCCCCGATTGCTGCCAATCTCGTCCCGAAACCGCGATCCGAATGGTCGACCCGGAAATAAGTCGAACATGACTCTAATCAGGGCTGCTCGTAAAAGGCGATGGCCTCAGACGCGATCTCCTTCGAATCTCGCCTCTTCCTCCTGGATCTCGTAACGACACGGCTTTTTTTTACCAACTCTGTTACCCTCCCTACAGTGCTTTATAAAGCCTCTCCCTTCTCAGGGCCTTTTTCCTTTTTCCTTCTTCTGCTCCAGGCTCGTCGCTGACCTCGTCCTCCCGGACTGCATCCTCCCCATCTTCATGACAGAGTACGCTACATCGCCCGAAGCCGTAGAGACATTCAGAAGCTCCAAGGAACGCACCGCGTTCTGGGTCCACTCGCACTCGTCCTTGCACGACAAGTTCCACTCTCCTGACAGTCCGCCCTCCGTCGTAGGCGAACTTGAGGAGCCCGAGTCAGACAAGGACAGCTCCCACTCCCTTCCCCCAAAGATGGTGCTTAGATATGGTGACGGCCGCGCAGACATTCCCATCTCCCACTGGCACTATGAGCACTCGCATAACCCCCTCCGTGCCCCTGACGGACGTCCCCGTCCCCATACCGCCTACCACCCCCACGACCGTGCCAGGTCCATTGGGGATGCGTACCTCCCTCCCCACCACATGCGACACCATGACCATGCGGCCCCCCATCGCCATCCTGCCCGGCATGTCCTCCCAAAAGCATACGAGGACGACTTCTCGACGCCTCCTGAAGAGATCCACATCCTGCCTTCTGATCCAAATGTGCAACCTCATCGCCCGGTGGGGACATACCGACCCCGTCGCGCGTCGGAGCCCCAGCGTCAACCGCTGCCCGTCGTTCTCGACGACGAGCCCGAGGTGATCAAACCTCTTCCCCCTCGCTTTCCCCCCAGCCACGTCGAGGTACCCCAGCCCGTCATATATTCACACTCGCAACACATCCACGACCCTTACGATCACCAGCACCCTGGACACTCACACTCGCGTGGCAATCGGCCACCCCCGTCGATCGTTTACGCCCCAGGGATCCATCACCATGCGACAGATCATTACGCCCCGCCTACGATTGTGTATGCCCCGCATAAAGCTCCCGGGATGTCTTACACGGTCTCTGCACCGACTGGGTCTGGGTTCCCTCAGTACCCCCGTATCACGGCGACGCCGTACAAACCCGTGCACAGCAACCTCTCGTCCGTCCACGAGGAGCCGCGATATGGGGTCAGAGCACCCGTTATGCACAGGGAGCACAGCTTGCCGCGTGCCCCGTCCCCGCTCAGCGAGGTCGCCAGCGGAGACTCTGGAGGCACCTACTACATCATCCCGACCCCAGGCCAAAAGGTCAAAGTTTTGGTACGTCATCGTTCGCGACGTTCACGCCGCGTTCATTCTTAAACGCTAGGTCAGTCCACTGACCCGCGGTCCTATATGCACAGGTCGGTGCCGAGCCGTCACTCTACACGGCAAGCTCCACCACCAAATCAGGTTCATCACCACACTCGCCGTTTAGCTACTCGGGTGCGAGCAGCGGCGGCGGCGGAGTGAAGAAACCGCTGTTTAGTCGGCTGATGAGCATCGCGTCGGATCTGCGGCCGTCTCGACGGTTTCTCCAGCGGCGACATTCGTTTGGCTCGTCCCGCGGGCGTTCCCGTGAACGCTGATCGTTTTCATCGACTGGTTTATTTTCTTTTATTCAATTTTCTTATACCCCCGTGTTTCGATTCGCGCTTATGGCTCTCGTCACGACATGATTATGTTTGCAAGTAAAAAACGTCACCGAACGCTGGCTCGTAATACCCCTTGTTCCCATAGACGGTTTGGGCATTCCTGTATGGCAACTTTTGTAGCTCTAATACGCACGACCACACTCCTTTTTGCCTAGTTTCTTTTCTCTCGCCTCGTGTTTCCTCACATGACACTACTTTCTCTTTTTACGTGTCGCCGCCCTTCTGAATAACTTATGTACTTTCCTCGTTCGCTCGCTCTTCCGTACACGGCGTCTTCACTCCTTTTCTTAGGCTCGCACGCATGTTGTAGTAGTACCCATGTCATGTGCCATCTGGTGAATCGGGTCACCGTCAGATACGCTTATCGTCGCAGCAGGCACCCAGATTTTCAAATAGAACCCCTCGCCGTTGCCAGCACATGCACGATTTGATCGATTCCAAGGTCTAAGCTTGCCGTCGAAACGATGTGGCACGGTGCTTCTGATCTCGAAGTATCCACGGCGAGGAAGGGAAGATGCCGAAGAAACGCGACGTGGGCGAGATCGCGCGTTCTGGGGGGCCGTAGAACGAGGGGTGGTCGTCCGATCTACACACCGCGACGCAGTGGGACGGCGATGGGGGGTAGCTACGTGCCACGTCATGTGATGATGCCAGTGGGTGATGAAAGAAACGCAGCCCCTCGATGCGAGCGCGAGATGGGGGTCAGATGATGGGGACCCTGTGCGTGTGGCGTAGGCGTTCGAGTGGGTGCGGGTGACGTCGGCGATCGTGATCGTGCGGGGAGCCACGCCGTTTTCGCGTCCCCCCCAGGGATCGAGCGCGGGTTCTCCACGCGGGCAAGGGTTTTTGACGTTCGCTTGGTCGAGCTGGGGGCCGCGTTGTCGGCGCGCGACCCTGGTGGCGGTGTTGTGCTCCTTGGTGTGCGTCACCACAATGAGGCCTTGAGGAGGGGGCGATGGATGGCGTCGATGGGGTTTTTTCTTTCGTGCTGGGTCTTGGCGTGGTGGTGGGGATGGAGGCTTTGAAGGATTCGACGTTCGAACCCGGGTCGAGACCTGAACGCAAACGCAAATTTGAACTCGCCAGCTCAGCCACGCGTTGCCTCGCGTGGCGTGCTGGGAGGACTCGCACGCGCGACGCGTCGCGACGACGACCTCGAGGGTGCCCGCTCGACGTACGACGCGACAATGTCTGTCCAACGTGCGTCGGTTTGGGAACGCGCGTCGCGATCTCGTTCGCGATCGGAGGCTCGGCCGATTCGGCCGAACAGTCCGGGGAGATCGATCGGTCACGGTCGCGGTGCGGCGCGTTCTTCCTCTTCCTACCTGGTCGGGCGTCGCATCCTCTCGAATTCCGGCGGCCTCGGGGGCCGAATGGGAGCGAGCTGCGAGTGTCGCTCGGGCGGACGCTGTTCGGCGGTGGACCCTTGCCCGTGTTCCATCATCATCATGATTTGTGCTGTACCCATCGTGATGATGATGCTATCTCGCCATCGTTGCATGGGTTGATGAGCTTGAGAGCCTTTGGTTGCCGTGCTGGTGTTCGTTTTTCCTTTTGGGACGTGACGGAAGGCGCGTTGATCCGCGCGTGCAACGACCGCTCGGTGAATAGGCTATGGCGACCTCTTTCTCTTCCGATCTGGTAGTGTGCTTACGCTGTACGCGTCCGTGAGAGCGATTCACGAGGACGAGCGTGTGGGTTCGATGCATGGGTCTACTGTCCAACGCCGTACATACGTACAGAGAGGGTCGAGAACGCCTACGGCCATCACCCGTTACGACACAGAATCCAGAACCAAGCCCGAAGCGATGCACGAATCGCCAACCCGGGTCCAGCCGACGACGTCCACCACTCGCCCTCTGTGCACCCAAAGCCCGGCGACCGGCGACCGAGGAGGGGCACCAAGTCCTCGGGGCGTGACGTACGGGCGAGCTATCTCTATCTCTATCTCAATCTCTGAGTCGCACCGAGGGATCGATCGTATCGCGATAACGCGGTGATGTAGATATGCGTCAGTCGTTTACCTTTTTTTTTCTTTTCGCGTTTACGTTTTCTTCGCCAGGGTATGGAGGACGTCCGATGTCGCCTCGGTGGTCGTCTTGGACGGGGAATTCCAGGAGACCTGTCCCTCTTGCCTCGTGCACAGCGACGCCTTGACGACCGTGGAGACGCGGGTCCCTGAGGAAGCGTTCCCCCGTTTGGCATGCGCGGGTTTTGCGATTGAGGCAGAACAAAGGTTCCGCCGTGCGATTCGAAGTAGCTCCCACCGCGTCGTCGAAGCGAAGCGCAAGGGTCGTTGCGATAGACGTATCTATAGGTGACGAAGACGATCATGATAGTGATGGTGATGGTGATGCATGATGGACTTCGGGTCTAAACCTCACGGGGGAGCGGGAAACGTAGACGACATCGACACCGAGCACCGGACGGACGGTTGCCGCGTACGACGCCGACGGAAAGAGATAGAGTTTGAGGGTTTGACAGCGGTGAGAGCCCGTCGCGTTTTCGGACGACGA
Source organism: Tylopilus aff. beelii (assembly GCA_038094295.1). Taxonomy (NCBI): domain Eukaryota; kingdom Fungi; phylum Basidiomycota; class Agaricomycetes; order Boletales; family Boletaceae; genus Tylopilus; species Tylopilus aff. beelii. The sequence continues at coordinate 11,962 of JBBPTU010000849.1, read as the reverse complement.
TGACGCAGACGGGTCAGGGGTCCTCGTTCGTCTATCATGCATCGCGTTCTTTGTTGCAGAATCCGTGAACGCGATCGGGTTTGATCCCGGCTGCGGAGGACGAGCTCAAGTTGCGATCACAATCGATGGGGCATCCGGCATCGACCGCGATCGGATGCGCAGCACTCGTCGCCGATATGATTATGGCGAGCGCGTCCGCATAGGGATATATGCATCTGCGGTGGATATGAAGTCGATATGTACGAAATATGAACGCGCGCGTGGACGCCTTGGCAGTGGAGGAAGAACAAGAGAGAACGCGAAAACGGCCTTGGGCGTGCCGAGCGACAAGGTTTCGAGAATGAACCCCCTCGCACATGGTGATAAATGCAATTTTCATGAATCGGCATGGTCTCGGCGTAGGAGATGGGCGCTTTGGACCAGCTGGTTGGCCGCCCGCATAATTGGCATTGGGGTGCCTTCGAAGGAGAATTCTGATGAGGGGGGATGGTTGGATAGACGTGCCAACGGCTCACGGCGTCCACGTGCGTTGGAATGAGAGGCGTCCAGTGAGAGGCGTTTTTGACCGGCGATATAACCTTGACGAGAACATCACCGCGATAGACAGAGCCAACAGACCGGGATCGGGTTGCGTCACCATTCTAGACGCTGTGAAAACCGTTGAGGGAAGGGGGCCGGTTTACGACAATCATTAATTGGAGATTGAGGGAGCGTTTTTGGACGGGTATGAACGGTGGCGAAATCAAATTGAGCTCGTTATCGTGGACACAAATAGCCAGCAAAGGGACGTGTTCTGTAGATCTGGCCGCAAAGAACAGGCAAAGGCTTCGAGGAAGGACGGCTGCTCACAAAAGGGAGAATTAGAGCCACCATCTGATAGTATACGGACGAAATCGGGAGGAGGGAAGTGAGCGAATGCAGCGAGGGATAATTTTAAGTTCAATGATTTGGACATGAAAGGGGCTGCAACGCCAAGAAGAGTCCAAGCAGCCACACAATGGCGTGTCCAAGAAAGGGATGGAGAGAACTGGTGGGAATAGCTTGTCAGCAAACACGATACTGGGGCGAGAAATAGAAAGGGGGGAAGACGCCTGTGCAGGGTCGACGTAATAGATGCACGAGATAGCGTGTGGATGCTGTGCACTACAGGAAAATATCCTTGACAATCGTGCCTTTGCAGGCACGACAACGACATGGCGAGACCACGGGCATGGGTATGGTGGCCCAAGGCAGGACTGGAAGCTGATACACATGCTGCTGCTTCTGCCCACTCAGAGACCACTCATCTCGCTAAAATTTTCCTGTACTGCCATGACATTGTCGCAACGCCTGGCAGAGAGCGGCTGTTTCCTCGGAGATGGGAAGGGAGAATGGAATATGTCGGCATGGAGGCTAGACAAGCTGGGTACTGGACGCAAAAGTGTGGTGCCATCGATAATCATAGGGGGCGTTGATTTCATATCTGGGAATGCACACTGGAAAGCTCGACGTTGAAGCAGTGAATTCAGTGGGGATAGAGTGGACATGGTATGCTCGCGTTCGAGGGAATGGATGCGACGGTGGCATGCCCTGGCAACGCGACGACGACGGTAATGAGCTCGTCGTCGCTGGAGTGTTATGTAAGCGGGGGTGACGACGAGGTCACGGGGCGGCGTGACAGCGACACAGCGCACATCATGGACGGACTGGCCGAGCAGATCGTGCCGGCGCGCGGGGCGGCGCAGCGGGCGACGGCGCACATCGCCGAGCAGCTGGCGGACTCGCACGGACCCGACGCCGACGCCAACCCGTTTCGCGAGCCCGCCGCGAGGACAAAGTCGGTCAAATACCGCTACACCGCGACCGGAAAGCATCTCTCTTCCCCGCTCAAGGGCACGTCTTCATCTCCGGAGAGGAAGCCGAAAAGACCCAGGCTCGCGACCGCCACGCCTGCCCCGGCACATGCCCCCAAGCCAGCCCCCGCCGTGGCCACCACCTCCCGCAAGCGCAAGGCCGTCCCCCGCACCGAGGACCGCCTCGGCGCCATGTTCGCCTCGTCCCCCTCCCCCCTCTCCAGCCTCCCCTCGTCCCCCACCGTGCCCACGAAAGACCTCCCGCCCTCCCCCGCCCTGACCCCAAAGGACCCCCTGAAGCCGCGCCCCGTCGCAAAGACCCTTTCTCTCCACGCCTTTGGGGCGGCCAAGCCCAAGTTCGACGGTCTGTCCCAGCCCCTGTCCCCGAAGCGGAAGCAAAAGAAGACCAAGACTGACGTCGATGTCTGGGACATTGGAAATTCCGTCTGGGTGCTCGTCAACCAGTCTGGCGTCCTCGCCGACCAGAACGCACGCCCGTCCGAGCACCTCGTGTGGTGGCCCGCCCAGGTGAGTGGCACCCCTCGGCACCTCGAGTGGATACTATATGCGTCCCCGCAGGTCGTCCAGAAACAGCCACTCCGCGTCTCGATGTTTGGAGACTTTCCCTCCTCGTCCTCGGCCAACAAGGGGCTGTGCACGATCTTTGACCCATCGCCCTCGAACGTTTTATCTATCAATGACGACGGTGGCACCAAGCGCTTTTCCCGCACCACGTTCACCTCTCGGCCCGCTGCCGACGACGCCGGCCCGCCACCCAAAAAGCCTCGCTTGGACGACCCTATGGAAGTCAGGTGGGAAGCCGCCGTCCAGTGCATGGACAAGGCCTCTACGCTCGAAAAGGACGGCCTTCCAGCGCTTTTGTCCTCCTACGCCACGACCGGAGGCACTTTTTACGACTCTCTCGACGATTCTGACCCCGATACCTCCGATCTCAGACAACCTCTGCGCAAGCCTCCGAACTCGACGCTGAAGACGCCCAAGGTGACGGAGTCGACGCGAAAGCTGAAATCTCGAGCCTCGAAGGCGAGCTTGAAGGACGATGTACCCAGGAGCCGCGCCATATCGCTTTGTCCTCCAGATCTGACTCTCCAGATTCCAGGCGAACTGATTCTCGCACTGGCCCCCAGGACAGGGGGCTCTTACTGGCCCGCTCAGATCCTCAAACATGTCCCGTCTTCCAAGGAGAAATACAGGGTCAAATTCTTGGACGACGAAGAGTACGAGATCACGAGGGACAGGTTTTTCACGTCGGAAGAGGAGGGATTCGTCGGGTGTAAATTAGGAGAGTGGGAGAGCGCAGTCAAGACCACGGACGATCCCGAGTCCGGAGACGAGGACGAGGAATTCGGTACCGACGCTGCGAGCGCCCTCGACGATTCCGCTTTACCGCCACCGCCACCCGCAGACGAGTTTGCAGATCTTTCCGTCCGCGCACAGCTCGCATATGTAAAGCCCGTCTTGCAAGCGATTCTCACCAAGGTATATGCGCCCGCAAGAGAAAAGCACGAGGCCTTTATGAAGGGTGGGTCATCGAGGGTTGCGTTGCTCAAGTCGGCGGGCGTAAGAGGCAGAATGGACGCGCGGTTCGTAAAGGCCGTTCAAAAGGTCATCTGCGAGTGGGTGCTCGGGCGAAGCGGGGTTAGACCTGAGAGGTTGGCTTCCGAGAATGCTGTAAATGGGAACGGTGAGGTAGAAGGAACCGCCAGGGTTTCTCCCCAAGAAGCCGTGCCAGCAGAGAAATCACCCGAAAAGACGGATGGTATGGAGAGCACGGGTCCACAAGATGTCCCCACGAACGGGACTCTACCTCTAGCGACACTCGATAAACAAGCTGAATGCGCTCAGGTTGCCGAGATGGCTGCTGATGTGCGACCAGTGATGTCCATGTCTACTCCCTTTCGATTCGACCCTAACCACATTCCACAGGATTCGGTTAGCCTCCCTCCTACGAACCATGTGAGTTTCAGTCCTGCAATTCAGCAGGCCCTGGCACCAAAGAGCCAACTGGATGTACGGCGTATCGCAATTGCACTTGGCATCTGATCCTGAGCACACCATAGCTTCTGGCAGAAGTTTCCCAAGCAGTCGCGACCGAACCATCGTTGCTACCTTCGCATCCAGACGTCCCCAAGCTGAAGGTTCAGCTATTAGACATACCATCCCCGGTAATCCAAACGTATCGTTTGTAGACATGACCTCATCCTTGTCCCAGGATATGTCCTCTCAGCCAAGCCCACTTACCCCCGTCCCGGAGGAAGACCAATCGTTACCCCTCAAGAGAAATACTCCCATTCTATGTGAAGAGTTCGAGACCCTAAGCGGTATCGAGAAACTCGACGTGAGTCGCTCTCTTGCGACTTTGTACCTGGCTACTGATTTTTGGTGGCAGTATTGCCTCAACATTCTCCTTCCCGAATCTGTCCAACAACTCCTTTTATGGCGTTCTGGAGAACGCACGTCATCGACACTTTTGTCTCCCGAAGAGGAGAAGAGACTGCACCAAGTGGGTGCGCGGAAGGCTGCAGAGACGGACTGGGTGGACGACGTGATGAGGCTTCGAGTAGCACAAGCTAGGCTATGGGGCGTTGGCTCGGACAAGAAGGCGGAGAAGACGGAGGTCGCACAAGGTGGAACGAGGTCGCGACCTCGGCGTATGACTGTCTCGAAGCCATGATACCTAAGCACACACCGGAATACGCTAGACATTCACATTTTGCTTCATCTCCATACGGTACGTTCCTTTCCTCCATCGGTGTTGTAATCCAGGTCCGTTGTACATACGTAGCACATCCTGTGTAATCGTCATCTGCAATTCGGCGGCATCGACAATTTTTGGCAAATTGACTTTATGCCTCGTATTCGCCGTCACTCAGCCGTATCCTCCCGACGGTCTCTGTATTCACTTTCCTGCGCATTACTGTACTATACGCCGGGACGGGCTTTCGTTGAAAGCTCATCACGTTCCTTTCTCACAGTGGATGTTAGTCAATGCCACCTCCGACGTCCAACGACGCCTGGTTGGCCGCACGCAGATTCGGAATCGTCATTGACGCTGGCTCGTCTGGTTCGCGGCTTCAAATATACAGCTGGAAGGACCCACAGAGCGTATTACAAGAACACGGAGACGCCGTTCGCGACGCGCTACCAAACGTAGAAAAAGGCGTACAGGTCGGGGAGGATTGGATCAAAAAAGTCGAGCCTGGTGCGTCTCGTCCCTCCTTTCTCCGCATCCGATACCACTCGCTCTCCTAGGTCTATCGTCGTTTGGCGACGACCCCGCGGGCGTCGCCGACTACCTGGAACCTCTCCTCCGCCATGCGCGCGCACACGTCCCTCCCTCCCTCGCGTCCGAAACGCCGATTTTCCTCCTCGCGACGGCGGGCATGCGCCTCTTGGAACCCCTCCAACAAGCCCGCGTCCTGAACGCGGCGTGCGCCCACCTCCGCACCTCTCCCTTCCGGCTCGACCCCGCGTCCCAAGACGGCCCCTGCGGCTCCAGCGTCCGCATCATCACCGGCGAAGAAGAAGGCCTCTTTGGCTGGATCGCCGTCAACTACCTCATGGACGGCTTTCGTGCCCGCGGGTCCCGCACGACCTACGGGTTCCTCGACATGGGCGGGGCCTCGACGCAGATCGCGTTCGAGCCGGCGGAGGCGGAGGTGGAGGCGGGGGAGGCGTTGGTGGACGTGAGGCTGAGGTTGCTCGGGGGGAGGGAGGTGACGCATCGGGTGTTCGTGACGACTTGGTTGGGGTATGGGACGAACCAGGCGCGGGAGCGGTACGTCGCCGAGGTGGTGAGGGGTGCGGCGCGGGAGGCGCTCGACGGCGACGGCGACGAGGCCGACCGGGGCGCGGTCAAGGACCCGTGTCTGCCCAAAGGCCTGACGCTCGCGGCGCCCGGGACGACGCGGAGGCTGCTCGGGACGGGCAGCTTCACGGAGTGTCTGCGGCAGACGGCGCCGTTGCTCAACAAGGAGGCGCCGTGTCCGGTCGCGCCGTGTCTGTTCGACGGGGTGCACGTCCCCCGGATCGACTTTGCGTCGTCGCACTTCATCGGGGTGTCCGAGTACTGGTATTCCTCGGAACACGTCTTTGGACTCGGCGGGCCGTACGATTTCGTGCAGTACGAACGCGCCGCGACCGAGTTTTGCGCGCGGGACTGGGACGGGATCGTTGGGCAGCACGAAGCGTCCAAACGGCTGGGGTTGCTCGGGGGAGATGGGGAGGTGATGGAGGGCGGAGAGGTGGTGGAGACGGGTAGATGGGGCGACTCGGTGGAGATTCCGAGGTTGCAGATGCAATGCTTCAAGGCGGCGTGGGTCGCCAACGTGCTGCACGAAGGCATTGGGATACCTCGGATCGTCGATCCGGGGGGGAATTCGACGACGCAGGGCGACGTGGTCGCGCAGCAAGCGGAGAAGAAGGGACTCGGGCGACCGTTGTTCCAGTCTGTGGATACCGTCGGAGACATCGCGATTAGTTGGACCCTCGGCAAGATGGTCCTCGAGGCGAGCAAAGAGGTGAAGCCGCTGTCGAGTCATAGTCGACCGCTGGTGGACCCCGTGCAAGACATACCCGCGAACTTGAGGAAACCGCCCATCACGCCCATTCGGCCACCTTTCTTGGACCTCGACGCGATCGAGGAAAGGATTTCGCAACATCTACCCCCCGCGTTGACCCGCGCGTCTCTGGGCTTTTCGCCCGTCATGTTTCTATTCTACGCGGTCGTGGTACTGATCCTCTCTTGCATGGCATTCCGGCTACGCCGACCGCTGGGCCACGCGTTCCGGCGCCTGAGACGAACGTCGTTCAAGCGCAACGCCGACAATGCGTACCTAATGGAAGAAGGCACGCTCTCCCAAACTCAACCCTCCTCGATGCTCCCTCCCTCCCTCCTCCGACCCCTCCGCCGCTTCGTCTCCTCTTCGAACCTCTCCCGACCGCGCCCGCCACCGCTCACCACGACACACCCCACGCGACCCGCACTCCGCCACGCCCACTCGTCGCCCGCCTCGCCGATCGCGCGCGTCTCCCCGACGACGTCCGTGCAGTACGAGCCGGCGTACCCGCCCGTCGGCACCTCGACCGCGTCGCAATACCACTCGCGCGCGTCCTCGCCGACGTTGGGGACCGTGCCGATGCCGCTCGGGGAGGACGGTGGGGGAACGACCCTGTCCGCGCGCTCCCGGAACGCATCGCAAATGAGCTTGACGACGTTGATGCCGAGGCAGGCGCCGGTGCGCGGCACGGGGGGGTTGCAGGTGCCGAACGGGTATCTCGGGTGATGCGCGTGGTGTCACTTTTCTCTCTCTCTGTAGACTCGTGATCGTGTCGAGACTTTTTTTTTTTTGACAGACTCTGTTTTGGCGTCGTGTACGATGTACGCCATGATGGCATGGTTGTTTGATAGGCAAGGGTAGCGTTTGGACGTTTGGCCCGGGATCGTCCTCGTAGAACGATAAACGAAAAGCCGTCTTTACGAGCGACGTCTGGGGTATCATACACCTGTCTGGCATCGGACCGATACGGCGATGCAACCATCTTAATTGAAGCGTCACTGAGGGCTCAGACAGTCGTTTGGTGTCATGCGTGTCCGGTAGGCTCACGACGGTGTGACTGTTATCTTCAAGTTGCGTGTCGGACGCGTCAAAGCTGTCTTACAGTCCACACCCGACGACGGCCTCTAGAGTCCTGCCCTCGGAGAACCGCCAGGGCCATCACGACAGACCATACATTGGCTCTGGAGCCGGTAGCAAACGATGACCGGAGCTGCGACTACAACGACCGAGAGGCGCACCAGCGACCTACGCGGCCCGTTTGAACCGTGGAACGCCGTCTTCGTCTCGGGGCATGATTGGAGCCGCGTCCCTTGTTCCAGGAGGGTTGAGACGTCAGGGTTTCGGCGACTCGGATGCAGGTTTTCAGGTTGGCCGTTGGTGCTGGCGGTCCTAGATGAGAGACGGGAAAATGGCGGCGCGTGCATCTACCCTAGAGCGTTTCTGTGTCACCTACGAATGCCAGACGGTCTGGAGCTGGTCAAAGCGTACTCTTCAAACATGGGGCTGTATCCCAAGAGCTGCAGAACAGGATGGTCGAGTTAATGCATGATCGATGCTGCCAGGGCGACGGTCGAAACAACACAGCGCGTCGTGGTGAAAGCAAAATACTTATCGTGGGTAGCTTTCCGTGTGCAAAATCCTCCTACTTGGAGATCAGGAGATAGTCTGCATGCGAGTCAGGATAAGATTAGAAGTATAGGGAAAAAAGACTCGGAGTCCGTCGGGGTCGGGGAGTCACAGCTGGGTTGTTTCGCGCAGCCAGCGGGGGAAGTTGCATGTGGGTTAGATCACCACATAAGATCGTGTACTTCAAGCGGGAAAGGCAGCTACTAATGTCGGTTCCTGTCTCTGACCCCGAACTCGTTTGGCATCTCCCCGGCGGGGTCGGGAAGGGGTGAGACGCCGGGTTCATTGTACTGCCAATACCGAGTCCTTAGTTTTCAGGGCTACTATAATTGCAAGAGACCAACTTTCTGATAGCTTGAGAACTTCTGAGTATTCGATGTCAGGGTAATGAATGTCGATTACGAGCTGGAGGATATGGAGACGCAGAGTCTCCTATTCGGGTGTGTAAATATAAACCATGGACTGTCCGAGGAGCAGAATGACTGCAACCATATAGTCGACTCAGCAGGGATGGCGGTCAAACTCCCTCAGGCGCACCGCCCTGGAAACGAAATCCTTATCGTTAGGATATGAATAGTTCCTCGCGAGCGGAGCCCTCGCACGGGTACCTGGGAGCTGGGGAGATAGTCAGCGAGTCGTAGCGTAACCACACGTAATTTGGAGAAACGATACTCGGAATCCGTAAGCTTCGGCGATCTGCATCGTATTTTGCATGTGGACACCAAGGTTAGTCTCCGAGGGCGGTTAGTGAGCGCTAGTGAGCGGTTGCACGTGGAATAGCATCACGTACTGCTAGTGGAAAGACGACAACGAGGCCACAGCGCTGTTGAGATTACCCCGATGCATTGTACCCCATGCGACTGCCGACACGAAAAGTCGGTACGGCACGCCGACGTTCGACTGACACTCGAAGGCAAAAAAGTGATGATATTCTATGAACTTGAAAGATAAGGCCGTCATTCATCAAAAATTTCGTGATGATTCAGTGGGTGAGTTGAAGGCGTTCTATTTCAAATTTTAGGCAAAATGATCGGGAGCAGTCACACTTTGAATGATGTAACGCTATTGTGCTCGACTTGAATTTCAAGTTACTGCCAACTCTCACTGAACCCCGTAGCGGATTTACTATGCCGTCCTGTTGGATGACACGGCGTACAGCTCTTCGGGTACTATTGCCTCCGGTCCGGCTACATCGAGGATAGGAAGAAATATCGTCCGCTGGGTCGTAGTAGTACTACGTGATGCCAATGGTCCAGGTTCATCGGTGCGTTAGTCACGGTATTAGGCTGTAGGGTCTTCAACAAGCTGCGAACTTCGGGCTTAATATAATGGTCACCAAACTCAAGGTCTGCACTTTTATAATAGGTCCTCGTTTTTGTGAATTACTTCAACGGTATTACCAGGTGCCAGTGGTCAGAAGAAAAACCTAGCTCGGACGGAACTTAGGGGCTCATGAAAACAAAACGTTGTGACGAATGGCTGATTAATACGAAGAGGATTTTACAGGAGTTCGACTCCGAGTCCAATGTGCCAAGCCGATATATCATTTGCCAGTGTGAGTTCCTGTTTCATCGACCGTAACAATATCTAAGTTCCGGAAACGACGGAGTAGGGTGTTGCATAGAGGGCAACTTCCTAAGCCTTCCGTACTTTGCGACCACAGCGACGCACGTGTCGTGTTCTTTGTCGTCTCAAGCATGAGGCAACCCGTTGGGAGTGTGAACTTGCACTCTCCCATTTGTGACGCTGCGCATGGTCGCCACCTATTCAGATGTTCCCATGGATTCTGTAACTCTGTTGTGGCATCGGAGCATATCTCTCCGCGGAGAAGTATAACGGAAGAAGGTCAGGTACCATGCGTGCCAAGAACAGACTGGCCGAACAGAAAATTCAAGGCCAGGTTATCATCATCAATCCTCCGTTAGCGCCGGACATCACTGCTTTGTGCTAGTTGTGCTGTCATTGGAACGCGGGTACACTTTGATAACAAGATCTCTCCCCGTTCCATAAAATCTCGCTCAGCTATTCCGTATGACCCAGCCCATCCACAACTATGGCATCCGAGTCTCCAAGTCGGGGCAAACTCGCTGTAAAGCATGAGGAGCCAGAAGCCTTCTGGAAACAAAATGAGGAGCAGGTTCTCCCTAAGAACAGGCTAGGCATTGTTAGCTCCGCGTTGGTGTGTACGATGTTCCTTGGAGTAGTAGATCAGGTGAGCAAACGCTTCGCATCATACAGCAGGTGGCTGATGCGAGGATTACAAGACCATCGTCGCAACTGCACTGCCGACAATTGTAGCACACCTTCAGGGAGGGAATAACTATAGCTGGGTCGGAAGGTAGTACCATCACGTTGATTCTAGGACATGCACACATTAACACCGGTTATGTTAGTGCATATTTACTAGGGGCTGGTGCATTCAGTCCGCTCTATGGGAAACTGTCCGACATGTTCGGTGAGATTCTTCAGTGAAAACCCCTATGATAACGTTTCTTACCCATAAGCAAGGGCGAAAACCACTCCTCTATTCGTGTATAACCGTATTTTTGGTCTGTTCTTTTGACACCACGCACAGCACATCATTTTGCTCACTTTCATCGTGCCAGGTTGGATCAGCGCTTTGTGGGGCTGCACAGAGTATGTCTTGGTTGATCGTGTGTAGGGCGCTCCAGGGACTTGGAGGTGGTGGTCTCAACCAACTCTCACTAATAACCATCTCGGACATTGTTCCGTTGAGAGAGTGTGTACCTATGGATTAAAGTATTCATTTCTAATCAACTGACAATTTTCTAGTCGAGGACGCTATGGTGGCTTGCTCGGCGCTACGTATGGCATTGCGAGGTGGTTCCCCCGCGAAATCAGAGCTTCATATTCGCTGATGCTCATTTAATCAGTGTAACTGGCCCACTCCTTGGTGGTGTAAGCTGTATTTTTTTCGAACTTTCCCAAATGATGAACTAAAATCGAACAAGGCCTTAGCGCAACATGTTTCGTGGAGATGGTGTTTTTTCGTTAACCTGTGAGGGCCCGTATTCTGCAAGGTTTAGCTCAGCTCAGAACTCTGATTTGCGAGGTTCTAGGCCTATAGGTTGCATCGCGATGATGCTGCTATTTTTCTTCCTCAACGTCAATCCACCTCCGAAACGTCCACTCCGTGACCTGATCGCCGAATTCGATTTTATCGGACTTTTCAGTCTAGTTTCTGGTGTAACATTTTTGTTGATAGGTTTTAGCTTTGGCCAGCAGAGCTGTGAGTTATTGATGCCGTGGTCTCCTGATCCAAGTTTACTCGTTACTCGTTTCAAGGGAATGGACCATGGATAGTCGGCTCACTCGTAGTCGGAACAACTCTGCTTGTCGTTGGTGCTGTCAATGAAGCATTCACGAAACGTGCGGCCATCATTCCTGCTCGTTTACTCAAGGTGCGTCTCTAGCTTGAGGTTGCTGTGGTATCTTGACGAAATTACGAAGACACGTACTACCAGTGTTCTTCTGGCTGGTGGATTCCTCAATGGCATCGTTTTCATTCCGGTCATATAGTGAGCAAACAGATGCCATTTAAAGAAGTGAGGTCACTCTAATCATATGGCTTAGTTACCTTCCCATGTTCTACCAAGGTTTTTCCCTCCGATTTGTTGTGCGACGTTTGTTTGACTATTTTTAGTACTTGGGTCTTCGGCTACTGGAGCAGGAATCAAGTACCTGTCTTTTGTGTTGCCAGGGTTCTATGCTGATATTTCTTCCTTAGATCATTGCCGTTCATCCTCGGATCTTCTGGTAGCTCCGTGCTTTCCGGATTCGTCGTCTCACAGCTGGGAAGAAACAACCCTGTGATCTTGTTCGGGAGTACCTTGTTTACAATTGGCTTGGGACTCATGATAACCTTGGATTACAATTCAAGCCTGTGCGTTTTCACCCTCTAAT
>JBBPTU010000848.1:0-17108 GCA_038094295.1 Tylopilus aff. beelii | reverse complement strand
GTATTCTTTGCAAGGTTGCAACAAAAAATATTATAAGGCTCTTTATAACCCTTCAGAACAAATTTTATGTGAGTTTACATTTTGAAATATATTCTAAGGGGCTTAAAATATTGGAAACCCCGATGTGCCAAGGGCCGACGAACCCCACCCAAGGGGTCGTCTCACCAGGCTCTCAGGGTGGTTTTCCACCTTAGCGAAACCACCCCCACGATGCACTGCCACGGCACTGCCCTAGGCGCGACCTTTGGTACGTACCCATGGCAATAATGGAACGTAGTGCCGTTCCTAGTGCGAGTCCTCGAGTCAGCGGGCGACGTAGCATAGTAAGTCAAGCGCCATTAATTAAGGAACCTCACACGAATGACTTTGTATCGGCAAGAGTAACGTTTTCCGACAAATAATATTTTCTGCACCTCCGAGGGTCATGGTCGGGCGGAGCTGCAATATAACACGAAAGGCCACGTGCGTGGCAACGCCCGCTACGGTATTCCAGTAAGGAATTTGGAAGCCACTCGCCAATATATTCCCAACTTCAAGCATACAGTTATCCAAGTAAATTGTATAGAAATTTATGTGATTTATGATAGGTGCCACCTCGCTGCGGTGCTTCGCACCTGCGCTCCATGGCACCATATAAGTAGCACCCCAAGATGCGAACCAGTCATTAACACGTCATGAAGTAAAGAAAAGGGACTGAGTAATCAATCAACTTTGAGGACGCAGTGAAGGATAGTGAGCGAGAAGGGCACCACATAGTGCCAGGGAATGGCACGGGTAGGAGGCACCCGCACGCACACCCGGACTCCGTGTTGACGCCACTTGAAGGGCCGGGTAGCAAGCAGCGTCGTGGGTGAATAGATGGCATCGAGGGAGGGCGGATGGCGTAGACAATGTTGAGGACGAATGGGCAGCGTCGAGCGTCCAGGCGGCAGCTGGCGTTGAGAGCGAGTGGATAGCGTGGAGAGCGGGCGGTTGCGCTCGTGTCAACGCCGTTCAAATGGCTAGGTAGCTGTGGCGTCGACGAGGGCGAGTGGAAGGCGTCGATGACGAGCGGTTGCGCTCGTGTCGACGCCATTCGAACAGGCAAGCAGCAGCGTCGAGGACGAGCAGATGGCGTCGAGGGCGGATGGTTGCGCCTGCGTCGACACCGTTCGAACGGCCAGGCGGTGGGGCACGTTGACTGCGAGCGGATGGCGTTGGGAGCGAGCGGTTGCGCTCGTGTCAACTCCATTGAAACAGGCAAGTAGCGGGAATATCGAGGGCGAGCGGATGGCGTCGACAGCGGATGGTTGCGCCTATGTCGGCGCCGTTGAACGGCCAGGCGGTGGGGTGCGCTGAGGGTGAGCAGATGGCGTCGAGAGCAAGCGGTTGCGCTCGTGTCGACGCCATTCGAACATCCAAGTGGCGAGGGGTCAAGGTGAGCGGATGGCGTCGACGCCGTTCGGGCTGCCAGGCGACGGGGGTACGGCGACGTCGTGGCGATCGCGCTATCGCGAGTATTACAATGCCGCCGTGATCACCTCACGGTGCGCGTCGTTGACACAGTGATTGTGATGACATCGTCGCTGTTGCTGCCACGTTGTTATCGACGACGTGGTGGTGGAGTCGGCGTAGACGCGTCGTCACTGTTGGCGGCGCGGTGGTGGCAGTGGGGTCGCTGCCGCGTCGTCGTCGTCGGCGCAATGGTGGGGTCGGTGTAGACGCATCGTCGCGATCGACGACGCTGTGGTGGCAGCAGTGGGATTGCTACTGCTGCGTCGTTGTTGTTGACAGTGACGCGGTGCCAGTGGCAGGATCGGCGTGGGTGCGTCGTCGTCGTCGTCGACGACATGGTGGTCAGGTCGGCAGACATGTCGTTGTCGTTGATGATGTGGTGCCAGTGGTGGAGGTGGCGAAGTTGCCGCCGCTGTATCGTTGAAGGAAGCATGCGAAGCTCGACCTGCATTCCGTCGACATTATCACCGACAAACCAGTACGTCGTCATAAAAAACACGAACAAATATCAATAGTCATATAGTCGTTTTAAAGTGGGAATTCGGTTTCGTTGTAAGGAATCTTGCAGTACCTGCGTCACGGAGGATGGGACGACGAGGATGATATAGCAAGATAGGAGTAAGAAATCACATGGAACAGTCCGTCGTCATGAGAAATACGAACAGATATTAATAGTACCCTACATGTCGAAACGATCGAAAATGCAAACATGAACAAGCAGTTTTTGCGGATACGGTACGTTGCTTAGCAACCGCCACTCTGGACCCCCCCCCAAAAACCCACTACTTATGTAGCGGGAATAAGATCTATCTAATGGTTCTGATTGGTCGATAGGCCGACTTCTTTCTACGCCATTCCCTCTGTCCACTGCACCATTCGTATGTTTAGATTGTGCTTTGGGCACCTTTTCCCCCAGTTTCTATATACTACCAAGCAATTTTTTCACCCGCCAGTTTTTGTGCTCACATACTCGTGTGTAAACCCACTACCATACAGTAGCGGGAATATACAGTATGCTTTGTAAGCGCCATTGTTACTCCAACTGATCCTCATTTCATTGTAACACCGCCCCCCCCTCTTCCATTCTTCGGCGCATGCATTAGTTTGTCACAGCAGCCCCTGAGCTCTCGATCATTGTTTCAGTCGCCTAGCGAACCAGTTTCTTCTTTTCTGTCCGTGCCCTCCATTATCTCAAGTTCAGGGTCACGGCACACATGTCATCTGCTCACTAGCTAGTGACCTGACTTATCGTCTCGCGCAGGGGGAGGGAACAAATCCTCTGCTATTCTCTAATTTAAGTGACTCCGAGTTGCTTGCCAAGACATGGAAAGTGCGTTTGATTCCCTCCCCTCCGTCTCCTACACATCTTCCCCAGGTCTTCACCGAAGTTGCAAGCTACCTCGAGCAGAGTCAATGCCTCAAGAACGAGTTGGCGTCTCTGGGCGTTTATAGCCCCTTATCGTCGATACCGATAATGCAAAGTCAAAGCGTGGATTCAAGATTTCTCCAAGAACATGGGCAACAGACTTGACAAGGAAAATGGGGGGTGCGTCCAACACCTCATTTCAGTAGCCGCCCTGTACCCTGACTCTCTTTTGTTCCCTCTCGTAGGAGCATCGAGGAGCTTCAGGCTCCAGACTTGAAACATAATGCGTCCACCGATCTCATACGCTAACGTGCTATTGAACAGAGCGCAGCTGCTCGGCCAGCCAGAATGCTAAGCCAGTGTGTTGGTCGTGTCGAGCGCATCGCTGTCTTGTTATAAATTGACCAGCATCGCGCTGGTGGGCCGTGGGGTCGTTTGGAATCAGGATCAATCCTGGTTTGGATGTCGTTGCATCAACCCATCCTGGAAGCGACATTCCACCGCTTGCGCATATTGTAGATATTGAAGAACTCGATTGGCTCGCATAACATTCAGTGTGGTAAGATAGAAAGGAGGGGCGAGGTAGCATGCATTGCGTTGTATTGTACGTCAGCATGTGGAATCAATACGGAATCCAGGGGTACCCGGAGGGCTTCGAGATGCGTCACAGAGTGTGACCATTGGCTTGGTTTGGGCCCGGGGTGATAGACAGGTCACAGGTCGCAGTTGCTCAAGTACAACCTCTACCGATAATCGTTTCTTTCCTGAAGATTGATTTACTATGGCAAGGAAGAACCAGACATCAATCAATCAACCAAAACAGAAGAAACAGAAGAAATTTGAGGAAAAGGTACGAAAATCAGTTGTGACAATCTGACAGGCGGCAAGAACGAATTATCGGACTGACTTCCAAATAAACAAGAGCGCAGATGACAAAACGAAAGACGATGCGGAGATCGAGAAACTTCTGGCAGATGTCAGTCCCCGACTCGGCAAAGCAATCACCCAGATCGACCAATTGAACACACTGGCTCGCCAAGCCATGATCGGTCTCGCACGATTCGACGTAGTTCGGCATGAAGGCCAGATCAAGTTCGGAGAATGGAACCCCCGTGCTGTCAAAGGCGAAGAGGTCAAAAAGCTGAGCGAATCATTCATTCAACATGGCCTGAATAGGTTCGACATTGGGAATGCTATTCCTCTTTGTCTCACGAGAAACATGCTCGAATCTACTTCTTTCATCTCTATGAATGATTTATTGCAGAAAGGCGCAGATTTCAGCAACACGGAACTGCCGGTATTGAAGGTAGTCGATGCTAGCAATCTGATTTTTGCGGCGGGGGGTAGACATCGCCTGCATGCCCTCAAGCAGTACCTGCAGCACAACCGAGCTGAGGTTCTCAGTCTATCGAACCGGCTCAAAGATTATGATGATGGCGCGCAAGCTAGTCAAGAATTTTCCCATTTAAAGAGCAGGCGCGATGAGATTGCTGGTACCTTGAAGTATGAAGGGCAGTGGTTGGTTACATTGTATGATATCGGTAGGCCGTTCGGACCGCATGTCCTCAATCGAAGGAATACTGACACCTTTATAAAATATTAGAGATGGTACGGGCGGACAAGGCGAAGCTCGGTCTACACTTGTCCGTTAACCAGAGACAATACAACTACAGGGAAAGTGGGGAGGAAGGTCTCGTGCAAGGGTTCCGTGTCATGCAAGCCGAGGGCCTGACTTGGAGGGATATACATCGTGACAGCGGAACTCGTACATCGACTAATCCAGGGAGACAGTATCAGCTCCTTGGACAGGATTACATTTACCAACTTTTTGACTATCTACTCCATCCATCCACCAATCACTACATCCATGCGCCAATCTTCAAGCTGAAGAAGCTACATTCCGAATTACTAGCGCCATATGGTGGGGTGAGTCAATCTCTAACTCTCATGATGAATCGATGATTGTGTGCTCATGAGTGTGCTAATGTTAAATACAAAGCTTCTTACCGTCCTCGTAATGGACATGGAGGAACGACTTCGGATGTGTTTCAACACGGTCGAAATTCCTGACACAGAGGTCGACCAAATTATTAGCGCAACATCAAAAGGGCATCCAGATGATACTAGGTGGCAGGCAGGGATAGCCCGCCGGGAGAAACTTATGGATTCGTTGAAGTCGGCTCCCTCTGTTCTCGAGTCCCTTGGAGATCACCTACGCACCGAAATTGATGACGTATTTCGTGAATGTCTTGTCAGTCAGGAGCTCAGTGACCACTTTGGAAATGGCGAGTCGGAAAAGTGGTACCAGGCGTATTGGGTGTATGTTCCGGAAATTACGAAGAAGATACTCAAATATGTTGAAAATCTTCAAGAAACTGGTGCCTTTGAGCAGCTTGGGGAGGCAACCAAGACGGCTTACAAAACGTGCGGCCCTAAAATCCGTCTCGTCCTTTCAACCAACGGGAGCGATAGCGAACCGAATTACCTGCCATTCATGTCCTCATCTGTCTGGGACGTGATTGTCAGTATATTGTCTCAACTTCCATTGAGTATCACAGAGGTGAAGTCGACCATCTTTCCTAGTGGGGGTGAGCCCTTAAACTGACATCACCGGGACCCTCAGGTCTCTTCATGGTACAGCCCACTTCTCCAGTCTGCACCGGTTATTCGGTCTTGGTCCGTTGGATCCGCTAGTGCTGAAGCTATGAGGGCCATATCAGCCCATCCCGATCTTGATCCTGCGCAAATGGGTTCTGCTATACGTCGGGTGTGTCCATTGCCTTTTGTTCAGTTATATATTCTGATGGCTTTGACTCAATTAGTTCGTTTATGGAATGCTCCATCTTGCCCCTGCACTTTTTGAGATGGAACAACAGATACAGGCATTTGGTATTCCTGAGCGTGCACTCACCCAGCAAGATGTATTTAGGCAGTTTGGTTTGATCGATGTGGACGATAAGGCTACTTCATCGTCGAAGAAGGCTCAAGAATCAGCACCTGGGTCTGAGGGTGTGGTTGATGAAAGTGTATCACACCCAGAGCTGGATAGATGTGATACGCAGCATGCTCGTGAAATAAAATTGAAGAAACGACATCAAGGCCGCCTCAAGTCATTCTCTGCGGAAGTTGACGCTGTAGTAAAGTTGATGCCTACTTCTAGCGACACAGAACTGCCACGTCCTGACTGGCTTGATCCCTGGTCTCGTCCGTGCAAACCTCTGAAGGGAAGTGAATCCACTGTTCGTGTCCACGTCCTGTCGCTCCTTGAAGCGTCAACCTTTGACTGGCGTCATGAGCCTCCAAAGAGCTCTAAACGACTCCGTCGCACTGTCGCATCCATGGCCCTACAAGAACATTCAATCAATCTTCATCTTCGTGCTCGTCTCCTTGATGACACTTTCGGAGGTGCTGCCCACATTCGTGCCATTCTTGAACGCCGTCACTCTTTCGAGTTGCTACCCGGCCGTGGAACACGGGAGCCCCAGATAGTCAATGTTGACAATTATGCTCTGAATAGCATTGGAGACGATACACCTGCAAATCAAGCAACACGATACCTTACCTGGCCTGACGGCCTCAAATTTGATTCCCGGCGCGCAGCTCATGTTAGTTTCCGGTCATACAACCCTCGAAATAAGTATCAAAAGTGTATCGTTATGAAGATGCAGACGAAAGCAGTACAGGCTATTGTCAATCTCGTTCAGCGCTCGACCTGTGCGCTTAACAGCGAGCAACCAGAAGTTGATCCAGGAATGAAGCCTCCTCTCCACCCAAATGTCATTGCACCCCTCCGGGCGCTGGTGAATGTAAGTTGATTTGCAGCGACTTGGACGTGCTTCTCACCCTGAACCCTGTTATCCTCGCTTTGCCCCCGACAGGCCCTTTCGGCAAATGCATATCTTCAGCGCGAGCCGGAGGTATTACATACACTCACCTTTGATGATGATGGTGTTCCTCTAGACCAACGACTTGATGTCATAATTCGCGGGGGAGAAGTCTCCGAGTCTGGTTCAGACTCCGAGTCTGGTGTCGAGAAATCAGACCATGAGGACAGCGGCAGCATGACTTCCAAGAAGGTAAAATCCATAGTGAAGGAGGCATCACTTCGATCCTTCGAGATTCTCACGTGCAAAGAAGAAATTGATGGTCAAAAGAAATACGACCACCTTAGGTGGAAGCGTCAGAGGAAGGCTGTCAAAGGTTCCTTTCTTTTCTCCTTTCCTACATTTTATATCATTCTGATTGAAACAACCCTGTTCACACCATTCCAGAATATGAGAAGACAGGCCAACGAAGACTTTCAGACTATAACTACGACGATGACGGTGATGACAGTCAGGTCTCCCGGTCTGCTAGCCCCCCTGCCTCTGTTATCCCGCCTGACACCTCCAGCCGACGCCCATCCACTTCCCAACCAGAAACAGAGAACCTAGAGCCTGAGAGCAACCAGAGACCCCCAAGTTCTCCGTGTCCTCCCCGTCGCGTTTCGACCCCTTTCCAACTTGATTTTGGTCACTTGGACACCGATGACCTCGAAACTACTCACACCGACTTGGACACCGCTCCTAATAAGATCTCAGTGGAGTCAACGGCAAGAACACATTCTAAGCGTCCACCTTCTGGTTCGCTCTCCTCTGAAGGGTTCAGTAGCCGTAAGTCCTCTTCAATCGATTCAATAAAATATGTGGTTTACAATTCTTTCTCAGCTGAGAGAGATAAGACCAAATCAAAGCTGAAGGGTAGTAGGCCAAAGAAGCATGCTCGTTTGACGGCGTTGGAGGACGTATCCGAGGTTATTGAGGGGACAAAGGACCGTCTCTTGATGTCGGCTCAATTTGGTTGAAGCATCTTGTCGTGTTCGTAACGAATCCATTCCTGGACCGTTTGATCATGGATCGGAACCCATTCTGTTGTCGGAAATCACGGTGACGTTCACATCACGTGTGTGGGATTGTCGGGGGTGTGTACGAAGCGTTAATTCCTTCGATTTTACGACGGTCATTCTTACGAATTACTCCATCCTTTAATTAATATTGTTGCGATGTCTAGTACGTATCGCTCACCATATACCCCCACCTTTGTGTTAACAGGAATCGTTTTTCAGACGTTTGGAAGTGGTCTTCACTGTTCCTCTTCACGGGCAAGACTGATATTCCCTCAGGTCGCTGCCAGACCTCTAGGCTCTACGTCACCTGCCAGCTAGTAGCCGATATTAAACCTCTGACAATTCCGTTCCGAACGTCCTCCAAGGCATTCAAGGCCAACTACACGTACGTTTCGCCCCTAGGCCCTAATGCTCACGTTGCCCACTCGTGTTCGCCCGTACAGCTGCCAGCTGGAACATCCCTCCCGGTATGTTATTGCGATCTCCCGGTGAGTTCACAGATCACGATTACCGTATGGGACATTGGAGCGCCACGCTCGGCCGTCCCAGTGGGTGGCACGACTTTTAGACTATTTGGAAAGAAATGGTAAGCTACCATCCTTGATTGACATGTTCCCCGTTTACCGTGGCCTTAGGACCCATCGGAGAGGCAAGCACAAGCTCTTGTTGTGGCCTGGAAAAGAGGCGGATGGGTCCATGGACACGACCACACCTAGTAAACTCGGCACAAGGGATGAAGTGGGTCGGTTAGAGAAGGTGTGTGTTGCGCCCTTGATCTAGGCGACGCTTTGACGATTGTTATTACTTCAACTCGTCAAAAAGTATGAACGCGGGGATCTCCCAAAGTCAGACTGGCTTGACAAGATAGCGTTTCGGAGGATGGAGGAGATACATGCCGTGAGTGCTTGTGCCCTAGCCGTGTTTTGCTAGGTAGCTGACTGTTGTAGGCCGAGACTGCAAAGTCCGAAAATATATTCTTTTACGTCGATATGCCCCGCTTCGACTTTCCCGTAGTCTTCAGCGAATCTGCAAGTAGATTTGATTTCAGTTCAACTTCAGAGACTGACGCGCTCGTGGACAGGAGACTCAAAATACCCCGTTGACTTCGACCATACCACGGTTACCCAGACACCCGCTGCTCCTCTCCTCCCTCCCTCGTTTGCGACGGATCATCACGTTTTGGCTGTCCTGGATCCTGAGAGCACGCGCGAAATTCCAGTAGAGGATAAACACAGTCGCCCAGTCCGCAGCCATCGATGTAGTCCGTACGACCGAGAACTCAAACCAAACGCCAAGATTAGGGATGAACTAGGGGTGAGCACCCCGGCCGAATCAGCCATTCATATATTCCTCCTCAATCTTATGATCACCCAAGGAAGTCCTCAGCTACCTCCCCTCACAAGCTCTTACCTCGAAAGAGAAGGACCTAATCTGGAAGTTTCGGTTCTATCTCGCGAGAGACAAGCGTGGACTGACCAAGTTTCTCAAGTCGGTGACGTGGAGAGATCCCTCCGGAGTCAAGCAGGCAGTCGAAGAGTTGTTACCCATGTGGACGGAGGTTGATACCGACGATGCCCTCGAACTACTGGGTCCCGGCAAGGTAGACTCGCGCGTGAAAGCGTTTGCAGTCAGACAGCTCATTCGCGCTGACGATGACGTGACTATACCATTTCCCTGAATCGCCCTTCTGACCCCATTGACGAAAATACTTTAGGAACTCATGTTATATCTACTCCAGCTCGTTCAGGCACTCAAGTTTGAGAGTGCCGCCAGCGATCAAAGGTCGTCACGCTCGGCGACAAGCACAATATCGTACGACGACAGTGGGCTGTCTGACTTTTTGATTACCCATGGAGTAAAGAACTATGCGTCGGGTAACCGGTTGTACTGGTACCTCATGATCGAGGTTGCACTGGAGGATAGAATGGTTGCAAGGATGTATGGCAGGGTTGTCTTCAAGTTTCTAAGCAAGATACTCGAGGTGCGTACTTTTGCACTGGTAATTCATCATTAAATCATACGCATTGCAGTTAGAAGGCGGAAGCGAACGTCGTGAGCTTATGCGCAGACAAGTGATAATGGTTGAGACACTGACAAAGCGCGCGAGAGACATCAGGACCTCGAAGGATCTTCGACCGAAAAAGATTGAGAAGCTGCGTTCATTCGTAAACGACTCCAAGAATGGCCTCGTCAACATTCCTCCACTTCCCCTCCCACTGGATGCTTGGATCGAGATCACTGGCATCAATGCCGAGAAGTCCTCGGTATTCAAATCAAATCAGTTTCCGTTCCTACTCTATTTTCAGTGCGTAGACCGCTCCGAATATCCTGTCATCTTCAAAGACGGAGGTGACATGCGGCAAGATCAACTTGTATTGCAACCATTTACGCTCATAG
Organism: Tylopilus aff. beelii; assembly: GCA_038094295.1. Classification (NCBI taxonomy): domain Eukaryota; kingdom Fungi; phylum Basidiomycota; class Agaricomycetes; order Boletales; family Boletaceae; genus Tylopilus; species Tylopilus aff. beelii. The sequence goes on along the minus strand of JBBPTU010000848.1, from coordinate 6,966 downwards.
ACCAGCTGCTGTGAAAGGAGAATTTGGATCTGAAACTGATACCATACGACGTCTTGGCTACGGGTCCGTTACAGGGCATGGACAAGTCCATTCCAAGCAAGACGATAGCGACGATAGTTAGCGAGCACGGAACGCTCCTCAACTATCTCCGCGTGAGTCATCCGGACGAAGGAAGCATAGGCACGTACGGCGTGGAACCGAGTGTTATTGACACGTTTGTTCGTAGTTGTGGTATGGGCTCTTGGTCGCAGAGAGTACAGCAACTGACCAAGCTGTAGCGGGATATTGCGTCGTCACATACTTGCTTGGCGTCGATGACCGCCATTCGGATAGCTTATTAGTCACACCCGATGGTCCGTTTCCCCTGTGATTCGGCTTCTTTCCAAAAACGTACCCATCATTCCTCGCATCCAGGGCATTTTTTTCATGGTATTATCCAAAAGTCCCCAGAGTCTCGCTGCAGTGCTAATACGTTATCAACTCCAGTTGATTTCGGGTACATCTTAGGCCGTGACCCGAAACCTTTTCCGCCTCCCGCGAAAGTGTGTAAAGAAATGGTTGAAACAAAGTCTGAGTGGTTAAAAGCAGGTGGGAATGGGGTGTTGTGGGGGTGTAAGCAGTCTCCAACTGTACATTATTGTTGTATGAGTGTATTGGTACTGAGATGTCCAAACCAGTTCCTGTGCTGCCTCAAAATTGGACAAGATCAACCAACTGTGACAAACTTGAATTCCTAACATGCTATGGGTCCAGGGGTGTCCGCAGGGCCGTTAAATCCATATTTCAGGCTGTAAAGTAGACTTGAATCGAGGGACACATTCATGAAGGAGGATCGAGTACTGACACGTGTCCATCCTGAAAGACGTTTTGAATTTATCTATTCGTGAGGCGTAGAAGCAGTAGTGATAGGGTAGAAAAAATACGAGGCACATCAAAACTATACACCACGCTGAGGATCTGGACAGTGGACATCCAATAGCGACAGACTTCGTGACTCCGACCTCAGGCTGCGTGCACCCTCAATCCCAAATAGCATTGCTGCGAGAGCAAGTAGAGGAACGGTCATGGCTCTGGTGAAAAAAGTCTACCAGCGAAGCAAGAACTCCCTCTGAGAAGGCTGACGCTTATGACCCTCCGCTCAACCCACCCTGCACGCCGGTCCAGATCTGGGCCCAATCCAGACCCATGCCGTCCAGACTTTGGTGATCAACTCTGCCAGGCCCAGCACATCTCAGACTCGCACAACACTCTAAAGCGAAAATGCACCAATTTCGTTCGTGTTGAACTGTTACACACAAGCTAGAACCAAGGCGGGAGTCGCCGCCATGAGTGTCCAGGTCGCCAGAAGCTCGAGAGCAGGAAACTTGCGCTTGTGGAGATAGTCGACGAGTACGGCATCGAACTACGCGTGGCAACATCAGTGGTATCTGTTCCAAAAGACGCGCGATGCCGCCCACCCAGATGTGACCATGGATCACGAGTGAGATACCCAAGAGACTGTCAGGGACGGGTAAAGCCGTGCCCGACATTGTGAGGGCAACCGCAGTTATAGACTGGGCGCTACATTCGACCCGAGTTATGACAATCATAAGAGCTTGTCAAGAGCATACCTTGAACGGCCAACCGTAAAAGATTGCGTCCAGTAGTAGAGGCGAACGTCCTGGCCAGCGTTGAGCGTAGTAAAAAGTGACGAAGACATCGTCTGGAATACGAACAAATGTACGTAGACAAGAAGGCTCGACTAACCACATAGTAGTTCCACTTCTTGTAACCAGCACTGGCGTGTCAAACCCAAATAGGTTAAATTGTTGCCGCTGACAGTCACTTAACACGAGCTCGACCATCAGCCAAGAAGTAGCGCAAGCGTTCTCGCGAGGCTGATACGGCAAGAAAAAGAAAAAGACTCGCAAAACTAGATCGTAACTGACGAAAACGGAAAACGACAGACTACGCTCGAGTAGCCTTGCAACAACCTAGAAATCATGTCCTGTTAGATGCTGGGGGACAGATACTCGACTTCAAGTTGTCTAATCACACGGTCCCTGAAGCACAGTTCGACGTCGTCATACGGAAGGAGCAGTCTATTTCAACGAGAACGACTACCATGGAACGGCGAAGGTCGACCACTGTCATCGTCACCATTTTCTCAGCAGTTGGGAAAATGTATCGCATATCTGCAGGGCCATCCTCATGAGGGGGACCAATCTTGAATTCCCCCATTGGATAACATGGGAATGATCACCGATCGAGATACAACGCATCGTCTCTTTGCTGCAACAAGGATGTCAGATACATGGTTCCAGCCAAGCTGCGAATCGCTGGCAGACTTAGATACACCATGCAAAACGGAAGCTGTGGAGAGTGATCTATCGACAGCTTCAAGGACGCAGCAATGCCGCAAAGATCCCAGTGTTCTGTCAATTCCACATGGAAGAAAAACAGGAATAGGAGGTGCGCTGCGAGCGGGAGCACTCTACAATGGACCAGCACCCGCAGCAGAGATCAACCGGCCCGGCGAGGAGCTGGCAATGGACCGGCATCCACCGCAGAGGCCAATCCCTCGGACCAGTTGAAGACAGCGAAGGGCCAGCACCCACCGCAGAGATCAACTGGCCCAACGAGGAGCCGACAATGGACTAGCATCCACCGTAGAGGCCAATCCCTCGGACCAGTTGAAGATAGCGAGGGGCCAGCAATGGACCAGCACCCACCGCAGAGATCAACCGGCCAAGCGAGGAGCCAGTAATGGGCCAGCATCCACCGCAGAGGCCAATTCCTCGAACCAGTTGAAGACAGCGAGGGGCCAGCAATGGACCAGCACCCACCGCAGAGGCCAATTCCTCGGACCAGTTGAGGGCCGACAATGGACTAGCACCCACCGCAGAGATCAACTGGCCACAGTGGCCAGTCAGAGCATGGACTGGTGGAAAGTGTGAGTTGGCGCTGTTTGAAATATATTTCACAGCCACCCGGATTTACCCATCCAATGATCACTCGGATCTACGTCGATGTTCTTACATGACTTGTCGCAAGGATGATACAAGATACTAGTAAGACTCTGGCTGGCACTCGAAGTGTCCCGTCTCAAATCAGAGGTTGAACGTGTTCGTGCATTGGCGATGACGTGGGAAGGCTGTCTGGAAGGTAAGCGCATATGAATTGACACAGAGGTTATGGAGTTGCGATACTCTCTAACGATATCGCTCTCTTCTTGTAGTCACCCGCCTCTTGTCCCCCTTACCTCAACTCGTGTCACTCTGGAGCTGCAAGCGGGAGTCCTCCGACAGTTGCGTTCTGTTACTCTACTTCGCAACATTGCCCACTTGTGGACAAGGTGGTCGAGCAGAAAAGGGTCGAGTGGTTGATCGGTGCCGACAGTATCCTCGGCTTGGCGAGAGAGCACCCGGATCTGACATTTCTCACGGAGACGAACGGCAAAGATAGCCTACTATACTTGTTATAGGAGTGAGTGAATGTACTCGTCCGGGTGTGGACACTGATGCCTTTCGTCATTTTCTTCTAGTCTTGTGTTCCGGGTATCACATTAGCAACGCATTCCGCTCAGAACTGTGGTATCAACGTCGTGTCCATCAGTACTGGTGTCACCCGTTCAGCTTGGGCTACACCTCTCTTCCCGTCTTTACAACGCTCGAACACGTGTGGAGCCCATCTATACTGCTTCTGCAGGACGATAAAGCCAAAACCCGTCGAAGGGACAATGAGCCAGTGCCTCATACCCGTCCAGTGAATTCTCTCCGGTCGCGAATTGGTACAGGTTATGCTGAGTTCGTTCGTAACCAAGTGCCGGACATCAAGCTTTCAAGACCAGCAAATACGTCCATCTTCGTCTTTACGCGCCCCGTGCTGCAGACTGGACGGAGCTATCGGATGATCTCAGGCTATATACGATCTCTCCGTTGCACTTCGAGTGAGCTCAGACCACCCCGCCTGTCGTTTCCTCGACATGCTCACGAAGTAGGGATCGCGCTCGCCACTTCGCCACTCTCAATGGTAATGGCGGTGCTTGCCATTCGGAATCGGGGGCGACCGTTGGACTCACACACATGGGCAGGATTGTTCAAGGGCAGAAAATCACGGGGAAAGACGGCGGCGGTCGCATCAGAGACCGCTAACAATCAGTGGTGTGTCCTGTCTTCTGATCGCGTTTAATAGACATTTCACTATCTTTTGCGGCGCTGCTTGCGTTCTCACCACGTCGACGTTGCGCGTGTATTTCTACCCTTACTTCCATACTCATCAAGATTAGATTCGAGTTCTACACATACGTACTCCACGAGCAATAGCAGATGGACCCTGGGTCTATTGTTATGCTACATTACCATACACACATAACTAACACCCAAGTGTCATAATGGCAGCAGATCCGTTCTCTTGATACTTGCACTAGGGTCGGCGTTGCCGACAAGAAACCTTGCTGGTGGTTGAGTGAAAGGTCTAGGTGGAGTTGTAGTGGTCTGTCTGTTTGTCGGTGTTTACGACCTTACCCAGACGCTAAGTGTAACGGTTCTTAGGAACGTACAAAGACCGAGTCGAGACGTCGCGAGCGGAGCCCGTCGACAAGAAGGATAAGAGCGTGAGTGGAACCCGTCGCCGAAGGGAGAGAGGACTTAGGGTCCAGGAGAAGCGTCCTGAGGTGCGAGCGAGTCACCGCAACTAGACGAGGGAGTCTGCGGCGAACGCGACTGAAAGGGGAGTCAGCGGTAAACGCGACAGCAAGCGGAGTCAGCGACGAACGCGACTGATGAGATGGGTCTGCGATAACGCGACGATGGTAATGGTAATGGTCTAAAAAGGCTTCGTTACTAATCACTACGCTGTTACTACTACGACGGTGCGGTCGATGTATTCACTACTCGTAATATCCGTTACACTAAGCGCTGACTGTTCGAACACCTCGCTTAGCCGAGGACGACGTTTGAAATCCCGGAATTTCAGGACGAGAGATTGTCACGCATGGCAATGGGCGTGACGAAATTCAAATCCCGCAGCGTGACCAGATGTGACGCAAGTGTGGCACTGATTTGCACTAGACCCTCAACACGAAGCGGAAAAAATCTGGTAAAAAAGAGGCAGGCGTATATGTACATACTCCATCTATAGAATTGCTCCGAGGTGTGTAGCAGTAGTTGTTGAAGTGTTACAAACGATTTAGTGTGTTTTTTTGCACTAAGGAAGCAACGATAGTATTCGTCCGCATTGCAGATAGGCTTACTCCCGTGCTTCGTCACACTTGGCATCGTTAGATCAGCAAGTCGGTAAAATGCCCCAGATCGAGATTTCGTGACGAGCCGGTTACCCAAACGAGTACAAAGTGCCATCTGAACGACTATAGGTCGTATCAACGTCGTGCTCACAAACAGAGCTAGCGTATAGACGATGTCGACATACGCTCACATCCAGATCCACGGCCGGCAAGCTCCGTTACGGGATCACATATTCCTTCTGGAACACTTTTCTGGTGCGACTCCAGGGCGGCTCCTGGCACGAGTCCAGATTCCGTCTGAGCGAGACTACGCAGAACAACGTGCGGTGCTGTGGCAGGTAATCTGCGTAGGTTTGAAGATAGAAGTCGTCCGGGAGCGTGAAGGTGACAGAGAACAGAGTGCCTAAGTGGTGGAGGGCTGATAAGCGAGAGAATGGTCGAGCCAGTAAAGGAAGTGTGCTGATGCAACGCCATCGAAGGGAAGGGTGGTGGTGGTAAGTGGTGCGACTTACATACCTAGTTTTCAATTGTTGCGAAACAGACGAGGCCGCCGATCGTAGGTAGTTTGTACTTGACGAGAAGCCGTCGACGGACCAACTTACGCTCGGAAACTTTCAATTCCTAAATTTTTCGTTTCGTAGCGAGCGGCTTTCTTCTGAGAGTCGATGGCGATGCAGAAGATAGAATGCTCGAAGCAGAACTGGAATTAGAGAGTGATACCACCATCTTAGCAGCCAGCCACCTCGCCTTGCCGCGGAATCCAAAGGCTAAGTAAAACTCCGACGCTGCCTCAAGTTGACCTTGACCCATGACGCGAACCAAACAAACAGGCAAGGGGTCTACCGGGGGGGAAGCCCCCCGTGTTTCCATTCTGGCTGTTCGAAAATCCAAATCTGCTGCTACAACTGCCATAAAACGACCTGTTAGGATGATTATGAAGTCCTCTGGTCCGGTACTAATCCTTCCGCCGGCTTCATCAAACAGGACAGTTGTGGCAGCCACGAATGCCTCGCCAAATTCGGCTAGGCATGCAAACAATGATGTGAGTTTCCACTTGCTTTCATCAGGGCATAGCTAGATCTACTTCCCGTGTACACCTCAGTTCTGCCACATGTGCGGTGATGGAGGGCAGCTTTATGCCTGCGATACCTGTCCACGAGCTGCTTGTCACCGATGTGTTTCGGTTCCTGCCCAGCACAGTGGGCTGATCCTTGGCACAGATGTCCAATTTCGGTGTGTCTCATGCCACTGGATGAATGACGCCCGCAGTGGCGAGGTCATGCCATATGCGGTTTGTCTGTAATTATTATTCCTATGCTTGACAACTGATTTTTCTGTCTTTATGTAGGGTTTCTATTTAGACGGACAACCACTCCTCCCCGAATTTCCCGCAATAACTGGAAACTTCCACTTTCCCATACGCTCGGGTATTAGTTGTCATGCAACGGTTGTTGTCCATCTTCGCGTCCACACAATCCCTCCTGGTGGTCCGATCGTAATGCTGGAGAGCACTCTTCAACCTTATTTCGCCCACTCCGGCCATTTGATTGTCAGGACAATTGAATTCAATCTTACAACAAGCACCACGCGTCAACAGTACAAACAAGGCGTGGCGATTGTTCTTGCTGAGATTGGCGATACTCATGACCACGTCCTTTTCAGTCTCACAACTCACAGCGATGATGATCGTGGGGATCTTGTGATTGGCTATTCGCATCGGAAGAACCGGGAAGTTGCCTCTG
>JBBPTU010000847.1:0-17133 GCA_038094295.1 Tylopilus aff. beelii | reverse complement strand
CATGAGATTCAGTGAAGGATCAATGAAGAGAGTGGGGAAACAAGTACTAGTAATGAGAACTGAGAGGTCTTCATGTTCATCAAAGAAATGTTTCCAAGTTGATTTGTCTTACATTAGATAGTTGGCTCAGCAGCTTCGGCATTAGCTTTGCACACACCTTTCCAGTGGTCTTGCTGAGTAAGAGTGTTTGGCCATGTTTAGTGATGTGACGCTGCCTTCCTCGCTAGTCCGAGTCGGTGGCACACTGTACATACCATAACTCACTGGATCAGATTAAATAGAGAAATACATTGTACGCTCTCCAAAGTGTTACACACCATTCACAAGAACCTCCATCGAAACTGTGTTGAGTTGTGTCCATGTCAGAGCCACTTGGGCTCCTGTGCGTTCGTATTTGCTTGTCACCGATCTCACTCCTCGACCTGCAACTCCCACTGCTATGCAGTAACCGAACCAGCGCCAGATCTTTTACATGCACTCCAGATGGACGCATCCGCAACATGTCAGCCTGGAGAGAACGCGTGAATCGTAACTGAGAAGGTCATATGGACAAGGTAGCTTGCCTAGGCATCTCCGCCTCCCAAATCCGAACATGTAGTCAGCGGGGTCGTCATTCTTCAAAGTTCCATCAGCGTTCAAGAACCTCCCAGGAATAAACATGTCTGGATTAGGATAGCAGATCTCGTCGCGCGTCATCCCCCTAACAGATGCTCGATTCAGTATTTCCTGCTAGAAAATGTGATGCGAAGGTCGTTCGTACCAGATGTTTGCGATAACAGTTGCCCCTAGTAAAAAGACATCATCACAAGTCAATTCTTTCATACACACCTGGACATACCCTGAGGTATGTAGAAATCCTCATAGATGTCATCGGTAGTGACAGCGTGTGGGATACCTTTTGAATGCCTCAGGACACATAGAGACTATCACCAACGAATTTACTGAATGGAACAACGGGGTACCACCTCAACGATTCTCGTACAATCGCCTCCACATATGGCAAGGACCGCCGGTCACCAAATTCCGGAAGCCTCTTAGTCCCAATCAAGCTGTCGATTTCCTCTTGGCCGCGCCTCCAGACGCGGGGGTTTTGGACCATTGCAAACGTAAACGTCAACAATGCGGCAGCAGTCTGTTTGCCTGTGAGTAGCATGTTCAATTCCCGGGATATCACAAATGATGTACCGTCTCCGCAGAACCTGAATGTGCATGAAGAACGTGATACAAACAGCATTTGCTCCTGTCAATAGGACCTTACCAAGAAAAGAACCTATGGATGCCGCTTTGAGAGCTCTCTCATATTCAATGCGATGCGAGTTGTTGAGTCCCTTCATACGTTGGAGGTGATCGAAGACCATCGCGTTGGCAATAATGTTTTCTTCAGCTGCCTTCAAGTTCCAGTGCAACGAGAATTAATCGTCGTTATGTGCTAATGGGTCTACAGAGGCTTACCATCCGATTTTGAACCAACAAGTACCGGGTCCTCCGATGGAATCGTCTTCAGGACTAGAGAGTGGAGTTAGAACGAATCACTTCACTTGATAAGTGAAGTTCACGGTGCTAACTAATATCTTGCAACTCTGAATCCTCGTCCTTGCCGACCAAATAGTTGAAAAGACGATCCACGACAAGGGTCGGCCTGTAACGCCATAGTCCGTGTGCAAGGGAGAAGCCCTGTCGGGGGAGTTGGCCAAAGCGTGCAGCGGCTACGACTGCGCGGATAGATTGGTCACGTGGTGGGAAAAAGCGAGTCCTGGCGCACGCTTCTGCGATGCCATGCGGTCCCCGTAGTGAAACGTTTCACCATGGGACCTGTCCCTCGCCATGCACAAGGCATTTAATGAGCGACAGAGTTCCATTTGGTTCTCTTTGGTGATCTTGATGAGCTGACTGAGACCTGAGTGAGATAGAACGCAACCTGACATATTACGATTTGGAGAAGAAGTCATGGCGGTGGCGTCCCGGTAAACAGTCAAAGTAGAAATTCCAAACAAACGACAGTACATTATATAAGAAGTACCCTAAGTTCTCGAAGAAACTGGTACAGCTATTGACAATATGGTGAATGGAATATCGGCCAGCGTGTAACGGTTACCTGCAGTGATTCTCATCGCTCGATGGGATCACGATCTACCCTGACTCCCATAAGACTCCTCATTCTCGCAGCTTGCTCGTCATCTGATTCCCTCTTCCTCTTTCTCACCAAAGGTTTATTGGGAGGCGCATAGATCACAAGCCTACCCTTATTAGCCTTACCTGCCCTTCTACGGTATGTGCGGTTTTTGCTAATGGTAGGAGGTTTTACCTCGACAACGCGGGGCCAAAGGGAAGGCGCAGGTAGTCGGACTGAGGCCGATGAAGACGAGGTACTGATACCATGATTCGGAATAAAAGTTGTATTTGTCCGAAGGGGAGGAATGTGTTTATCTAATTTCCCAGCTGCTTCGGTCAACCTACCGTTGGCGTCGATTGGCGGATATGTATTGGAAGGGATAAGTTGCGAGTGACTGAGTGACTTGAGCAACGGATCAGTCTGGATCTTTATAATCCATCGCATGAGGATGTCTTTGAATATCTGGTAAGTGATACGGGGGGTTTGCAGAAGGTATTGATGAAGATCTTGTTGATGATCGTCGCCAAAAATGGCATCACGTAATTCGTGGAGCATAGGGGCAAGAGGTTTGAAGTAAAGAGAGAGTTCATTCCGTAGGAGCGCAAGTAGTCCACCTCTTGTCCCATAGTTCAGAAACTTGTCGTCTGGTGCCATTGGTTCGGAGGAGAACATTAAGCGAGAGAGTGTAGCGGGAACTCGATATTTGGCAGGGACCTCAGTAGAGGCAGAAAGCGTGCGGACTTGGTGGGGCTCATAGAACCACAGCATCATCACTAAAAGGCAGTAGTAAATCGATTCAAGGTCGTGGTAGTAATCGTGCGAGACCGGTTCCGGCGTTAAAGTAGATTCTGTGGTATCTGAATTGTCGTCGTTGACAGAATTGGTGGCGACAAGGGCAACCTCCAGCCCTAGCGCCATGAATGGCCTTGTACCCTAATTGATGATAATGACCAACCCTTATCATCGACTTATGATATAAATACTTACGGTGACCTCCGCGTTTCTCGAGTTCTCGGTCAAACTCTTCCCAAGCTTCAGCAACAGCGGCACATCTTCTGGTGTATGTCTATAAGGATGCGCCAATCCTGCTGTCGGAACTGGGGGATCTTTGCATTGGTCGAGCGTAGGATACTGGATAAAGGATCGCAGGTTCTCATTGGATGGATTAGGGGTATCGCTATCGGTGTCTCCAGATGTTTCACTCTCTCCGAGATCATCGAACTCGGTGTCAAATGAACCATGTAGCTGAACACTCGAGACCGAATCCTGCTCAACTGACTCGAGGTCCAGGTTATCCTGAGACCCTCCCTTCCGTTGACGTTCACCGATGGCTTGTTCAATTTCGTCCTGAGATAACGGGTGTACAGCGGCCAGACCCCAGTCAAGGAACTGTCCACGCAGTAAGTTGGGACGGGTCTTGTCTTTGGGAAAGGTTGAAAGGTGCTGTGGGACTAGACCCATGTTATCGATCGAAGGGTCACGATGGAGAATTCGGAAGGGGAAAAAGGAGCCAAACGTTCCGTCTTTGTTAATCGAATAGTTGCAAGATGCTTGCTCGTGTGCTACAGAAAGGTTGGATCAGCTATTGCAGCGGCAAAACTGAACACGCGGCATACACGTAACATAATCATAGAAAGCGCTGAGGAGCTCTAGAGCATTGGAGAACTGTGTAACGGGGGTGGCCCAGGGAGTAGAATATGTACGCAAGTAGGCACGGTCCTCGTAACCTTTGATGTGGTCGAAATCTTCATCAGTGCGAGAACGTAGACTTCGTAAGGCATCGTCGTTGAGCTCCAAATCGACCCCCAACTTTGCACGCAGATAGCCGGTGCTTATGTAGTGCTGGCCGTCGTCAGTCTTCACCGCCTCCTCCGCTAGCAATTTTGGGACGCCTTGTACACCTTTGGCAGAGAGAAGAGAAAGGATAATCCCTTCTGTCAACGTTGTGCTCGTGTCCACCCAATTGTTTTTGATGATGATGGGGCACCCGTCATCCCCGATCCCAAGATATCGTCGCAGCTCTTTGTTGATCTTGTGTGAGTCCAGCCATCCCAACCACACCACCGTACCTCGTCCATGAACGGAAGGGGTAATAAAAGCAGTGAAATAAATTTCGATCTTGTCAAGTCCAAATCCGAGGGTAGGGTCCACAGAAAGAAACGAGTGAGCAGTGCCAGTTGTCTGTGGGTCGAACCCAAGACGGGATGGTGGAGCGTAAGAAAGACCGAGAATGAGTCGAACAAATGTTGCCCATCCTTGAGGGTCCGTGAAGGCGAATGGATTCGAGATGATGGATCCACCTCGGTCGAACAGAGCGATGGTCACTTTCTCAATGTGAATCAAGCAAACGATGACGAAACATCGTGGGCCTTGTACCCGTAATAGGTCAGCTGCACGGCGAGCGCAGAGTTGATGGACGGAAGAATCTGTCTCGCTCCCAGACTTCAGTTCGATGATAGTCCGGAGGAGTCGCCAGTCTTGCATGGAGTCTTGGCCATCAACGCAGAGGACGTCGGGACAACGGTAAGTGTCAACTCCTGGTACGGGCTTTGCATGGCCATCGCCTGACCAGTGGCGGCATCGTTGGTTCATCTTGTCTCTCGCAGAAACTGTGTACCGAAAGGCCCTGGCGCTGAGCTCGTTGAGAAACCCAGCGACTTGATTCTCCGTCCTGGTAGCTTTTGTGTAAGAGAGTAGGCATGAAGGGTCGGATTTGACTGTACTCTGGTCGTGAGAGGTGTTGAGGTAACGAAGAAAGCCTTGCAAAGTACACTATACCACTCACTAAGCCGTTAATCTCAAATGGTACTGAAATTTGACTCACCGGCTGACCATTCCGATCATTACCTTCAAAAATCGTGTTGTCAGGAAATAGCGCGTCAACAAAGGACTTTGCCTCGGCAACCGAACGCATTTCGACCATTGAGTTGTAGATAGATGGATTCATAGCAGCATTCATACGAGCTGCTCGCCCAGAGTACAATGGGGTGTGAATCTATTAATTGCATCCTTCATATATCACAACAAAGAGGACGAACAACAGCGTAACACGCACTGGTTTTACTTGTACTTGGCTGACCCATGGAAAACGTTGTGGCTGTCGTCGAGGAGAAAGTCACATGACGAGTTTCAGTTCCCATCCAATAAGTCCCAACGGTTACTCGCTGCTCACCATTCGAACAGGTCGTTTCGTTGCAAGGTTGCGTAGCCGTTGACATGCTTTCACCGCCTATTTACGAGTACTGCGTTATCTACCCTCTGGGTGAGTCACATCTACCACAGTGCCATAGTTAGACGACTCACCTTACTAGCGGCAATTGCGTGTCATCCCGGAATGGAAACGGGATTAGTCGCCCCATTCTCGTTTCCATTTTCGTCTCGCTGTCAACCGTTGGCGGGCCACGTCAGCCGTCTAGAATAGGAAATGAGAAACGGTATATCCATTTTCGAACCACATCAAACCTTAGTGGCAACACGATGCAACGCGAGGCTCAGGTTTCGGACGTTCGAGAAGCCATTCGGTTGCTCCATTTGGAGCAAGCTGACGTCCTTGCTCTACACGCCGCGCTCAATCGATTGGACGAGGCTGGATCCCTTCCAGGCCGGTTATTTCCGTTGCGGGAGCGATTGGGGTGGATTCTGGGTGATGGAGGTGAAGATAACAGGTGAGATATTATCTCTCTATCAAATAGCTAAGCTAACGTATTCAACCCTTTACCAACCCTTTACCAGCCCCGCAACCGCGGCGACCTCAAACTCAGACCTTCTTGCTCCGTCCGGCCAAGGTCCTTACCCTACCCCATCGCGCTCCGTCTCACCTGTCGCTTCAGACGATACGCCCATTGACCTAGGAGCTGGGAACGGTGAGCACTCCAAGTCTGGTTTCCGCAGATGGTGATCTAAGGACCAGTTTGATAAGAACCCAACGACCAGTCACGACGGAATGAAGGCCGCGTGATGCCATTCATTCGTCCGAACGACAACTGTCATCGTGGTGCAATCGCCCCGAAGAAGACGAGGGTAACCAAAGCATGGGCGAAAGGAAGGAAGCCGCACGTTCCGGTGACGGCAACAGTGGAGTCCTTTGTAGCCCTTTTGGCCGCCGCTCGCTGGGATTCGGAGACTTACAATGTTTCTCGTTGGGTCCACGAGGTTGCCGACGAGCTAAGTCAAAGTCCTCTCGTCTTCCAGGACGAGTCGCTGGCCTCGATTGTAGGACGATTCTCCAGCCTGCAAAGCCTTGGGTTACGGGTTAGTTTCTTGACCATGATGAACAACATACAGGTGCTAGCGAAGTGTCAAAGGTGAGCAGCGATCTCCTCATTCCCCGCATAGCGTTCAACCAAATACTCCAGCTTACGGCTACGAAAAGGCTTTCAGAACTTGAAGGCGATATACGACGCTGAGTTAGCCCATCTGCCTGCCGAATCACGACCAACGCTTGATCAGTTCCGGTCCTCGTGTTCGTCTGGGGCCAAGTTTGCCGCGCTGGCGGCAGGAGGATCTGTGTATATTCTCATTCTCATTGCTGGCCTCCGTCTGAGGTCAAAACTGGTCTCGCTGCCCATTGATATGCCCTGCAACATCGCACGGTTCCTTCGCGCTGCTCCTGAAGGTGCGACTATTCTTATGATTGACGAGCCATGAATCACCTCCTGATAGGCGCGTCTCAAATCCTTGTCAAAGACCTCATTGCACCAACTGTTCGAAAGATGCAGGCCGCCCTACCTCTGAGAATGTCGACGATATTTGCACGTCAACTTTTGGAAGAGCATCAATTGGCCCAAGAGTTTGATTGTACTGATCTGAGTACGTCGGATGGCTTCTTTGATTCGTTGTGTTTCAAGTGAGTCTCCTTGTTCTCAATGCTCATGGCTGTCGTTAATTTTCATTCGTTTTAGCCAGTTTCTATTACTACCTCGCAATCCTGAACTCTGGGGACCCGAACCAGATGCCCAGCTCGCCCTGACTACTCACGTCCGCACCATCCACGAACTTACTTTCCATACGTTGACGCCCAATGACTTTGCACCCCGTCCATACAGCCCTCCTCTCACTGATATTGATGAAGTACTCCCCTCTTGTCCCTCATCGCCTGTGTCATCCACATCAGTCCCACCAAGTTCATGTGGTATCGCTGTACCTCCTATTGCTACTCTGGAGTCTGTGGATGAAATTATTGTTCCCAGTGGTTATGATCGCGATCACCTTTTAAACAAACGACTTCATGCGCCTAGGGATCGATTGTGGAACCAACAGTGGACTGAGAAAGAGCGTACTTTAGCATTGCAAGCGGAGACCATCGAGGATCCACAGGACCTTGCTCGGAAGATTGTAGACTTTTATCCTGATGGTATAAAAAGCGCATCACGACCATACCTCAAGCTATCAACAAGTGTATTCCCTAAGTAAGTGGCAGTCAATAGCTCGGTGATGTGGTGCTGACCAGCGCTAGTTCTCGGATCAAGATATGTGACAAGGACAAGTCGCCTATGGTATTCATCTCTACTACCCTTCCCTTGGCGATACGATCCATGTTGCACACAAGCTTCAGTGCTTGTATCTCAGATGTTGCACAATTGCAAGAGACCGATACATCCGAGTATGGTCAAGGAAGTCCCAAATTTGTATCCATTCATTGGTCCTGGTATAATCGGCACTCGACGCAGGTATGTGCGTCAACATATAATCTATTGAATATCTGAGACTTAGTTATCATAGGGACATAATGCTCCCGCTGATGTTCACCCTTACTGGTTGCAAAGGGAGGATGGTTCCCGGGTGAACTATAGTCAACTCATACCTTATCTCTCTCAAGAAGCTAGAGATCATTGGGAAGCTCTTCATGACTTACAGGTTGTATTCATGGATCTTTTTGGACACATCCGTCGTGAGGTAATTTCATTCAATTTACTGCAGATAAGCTTATAATTATATGATGCTAGGTTGAAGTCAGCTTACCAGACGAGTATCATATGTTAAGTGTCATGGCAGACATTCTTCCTGGCCATGAAGTCCCTGCGGTTTATCCATTCCAGTCTCTTGTACTCAACCTGAACGTGATTACAAAAGCCCATCGAGACAAAATGGATTGCCAGATATGCTTGGTACTTCCTATTGGAAACTTTGAGGGAGGGGAATTATGTATGGTTGAAACTGGTCTTGTCATAGACCTTCGACCTGGGGATCTTGTTGTTTTTCGCTCTGCAGAGATTACCCATTTCAATCTTCACTATCGAGGTGGGCTTTTTACTGGCCTCTGTTTATGGATGTTCTCTTATATTACCTTTAGGGCAACGTGCATCTCTTGTACTAAGCACTGATAAATACATGAAGAACTGGATCCAGGATCGCAATGGGTGGAATGGTAACTCGTACTTTCAGTAGCTCAACTCACGTGGTATTTGTAATCAACTTGAATTCGTAATCTTGTCACTCATGGTAGTCAAGTCATTTTTCCCAGTTGCTTGCCTTTTGTGCCTATGTCGGTCTGCCCCAGTTGTCTACGCAGCTTTAGTACTGAAGCTGGTGTTGTTCACCACCTCAGCCAACCCCTTACGACATGTCATAGCTGGCAAGATGACCTTATTGGTGCCTCTGAACTTCTTAGAAAGGACTCGGAGTCATCCATCTCACAATCCTCGCTCTCTGACCAGGAGACCTCTGCAAGTTTTTCTCAGGCTTATGACATCCTTGGACAACGTATCAATGCATTTAATGGCCAGGATGATGAATCAATGGACTTTGACGTAGCCTTGATGGATGAAAATCAAACCATGATCCAAAATGATACAATAGAAGGTCCGAGAAAGCCTTTGCAGATAGTGGAGTTTGATGGTGCAGCCAAGATCCTTGGTCAGGGTCCAACCTTCCTAGATCGTTTTCACTCAGACCGCTTCTCTGAGGAACGGAAATCCAACCTCTATTATCCTTTTGCATCAAGTGACGACTGGTCAATGGCAAGTTACCTATTGCGTTCAGGCCTGAGTATGGCAAAGATTGATGAGTATTTATCATTGCCAATGGTGCGTATATCTTCTTCACCCAGGTTAATTTGAAAACTAATGGTACCTTCATGATTCTAAAGGTCAAGGCACTTCCATTATCATTTCGCACAGCAAAAGCATTGCGAGGGAGAGCCGAACTCCTACCTACAGGACCAACATGGAAATATCAGGCTATAGAAACTGAATACCCAACGAAGTCTATTGTTCAGCTCTACTACCGGGATCCTCTTGATTGCATTGAGATGTTGATGAACCATCCTTTCTTCGCGGACAAACTAGACCTAATTCCCAAGAAGGTGTACGAAGCATCGAATGAGGCTGTTCGTGTATATGGTGAATGGACAACAGGTGACGTGGCATGGGATATGCAGGTAGGTTTCCTTGTTCATAATATATGATTCGATTTAAAATGCTTCATAGTCACGATTACCAGCAGGTTCTACTTTACTCGGTGTTGTCTTGTCGTCTGATAAGACCAATGTTACAAATCTCTCAGGCGGTCGTCTTGCCCATCCACTTCTTATCAGTCTTGCGAATATCAAGATGAAATATCGCAACAAGTCGTCAAGCCATGCCTTTCTTCTTACTGCGTTGCTTCCTATCGCCGAGTTTTTACATCCTATTCCAAGGATGTGCAGCCTTCTCAAAGATCGCCTGGTTCATCGTTGTCTTGATATTGTTCTTCAACCACTCAAACGAGCTGCTCAATGTGGTCGCATGATCACTGATTCACAAGGCCATCTTCGTCTCTGCTATACTCCATTGGCGGCCTATATTGCGGACACACCGGAAGCTGCTTCACTTGCCGGTGTTCGAGGAAGAACTTCCCACGTTACCATGGCGTCGTTTAAACAATTTGGCGATTCTTTCCATCATGACGCTCGACATGGCTCCATAACATTATCGCAAATCAACTCAATCAATATGGATCCATCAAAGCTTGAGGAGTTCTTTTCAGCTTGTGAAAAGTTTCGACTTAGTGGCGTCCATAGACCATTTTGGAGAAACTGGCCAATGTCAGACCCTTGCGTATTCCTCACTCCTGAAATTTTACACCAATGCCATGGGGAGTTCCACGATCATGAGCTTCAATGGTGTTTCAACCTCATTGGGGCCAAGGAAATCGATTTTCGGTACTCTGTCCTTCAGCCAGTAGTTGGGTTTCGACGTTTCAAGGGTGGAATCTCAAAGCTAAGCCAAGTTACTGGACGACTACATCGGGAGATACAACGCTACCTTATCGCTACAATAGCAGGAGCTGCTCCTCCAGCTTTTGTGCGGGCCCTTCGTGCTCTTATGGACGTTCGCTATCTCTCTCAGGCCACATTAATCTCTGAATATACTCGACAAAAGATCGCTCAAGCCCTGGAAACATTTCATGATAACAAGGATGTCATTATTCAACGAGGTGCTCGTCGCGGTCCCAAATCTAAGAAAGTCCTACCTCATTTTCGTATCCCTAAGCTCGAGTTGATGCAAAACATTCACCCTAGTATTGCAAACTCAGGTGCTCCAATACAATGGTCTGCCGATACCACAGAGCATATGCATATTGAAGTCATCAAGGATCCTGCCCGTGCTAGCAATAATCAACAATACGACGAGCAAATTTGCAGGTTTCTTGATCGTCTAGAGAAGTGTCGCTTATTTGAGGATGCCATCAAGCTAACCAAGCTCTCTATCCATTCATCCATTTATAACGCCATTACCCTGCAAGATGAAGACAAAGAGGAAGATTTGGTACTTGACGACAACCACTTCGAGCTCGATGATCAATTCCTAAAGGATGATATCAAGGATCTTTGGGAATCTTCTCGCCAGCCTACCAATTTTTTTACTGTGGCTCAATGTTTGCAAGACTCCGTTGAGCAGAAGACTTGGCCAGCAAGAACTTTTATTGCCGGTGATGCTGCCATTCATCTTAATTATGATCCCACCATCAAAAGAATCTCTGTTGATGAAGCAGCAGACTTATTTGGGCTGGAGGATTTGCGAGCAGCGCTAGCAGACTATTTTACTCGAGAGCGTTTAGGAAGTGCACATAAGCTAAGTCATCGACGACTTGCCTCAACAACTGCCAATCTATTCTTTGACCATGTTCAAGTATGGTATAAAGTTCGGATTCAACGACGGCAATTTTTTGATCAAGATTCTATATGTCCTACAATGACCATCAATGCTATTCCACCCACAAGCGATTCGTTATGGAAGTTTGGACTATATGATAGAGCAATATTTTCTGTTGACGAAGCAAAAGTATGGCCTACAAGTGGCCTTTGTGGTATGTCTTCTACATTGTCGTCAAATTAGATTTTGATCATGGCTTTCATTATTATAGGTCACGTCATCGCCGAAGTCAAACTGATTATGCGACCTATATCTCCTAAAGGTACTTGTCCATCTTGGGCTGAGCAATACCTGGTTTATGCACAGAGGCTGGATATTGTAAGGCAGCGTAATGGTGGACAAATAGAACCAGATACTCAAATGTATATGCTTCAAAAGGCAAAGCGCTCATCAGGTATTCCAATGGGGGATATTCTTCCCTTAAATCAGATACGTTCTTATGTTCATACTATACCTGTCTTTGGGCGCATTGCAGATTCAAAACTCACAGAAGGCAATAGTTCCCATTTCGCCAATTTGTTCTATTTGAATCACTATTTCGACAAAGAGCTTTACTATAGTTTTCATCTCAGTCAGATTGACGATACGTCGTCATAATTATTCTTTGTCAATATTGGAGAAACCTATGTTAGAACCTTCACCATTTCAATGTAAAACATTTACTGACAATTACCATAGGTCGTTGTGTTGCAAAGTGAAGGCATGAATCGGCTAGTATGTGATTAGTAATAAGTCTTCAAGTTGACAAGTTTTGTTTTAGGTTCCATCGTTACTCTTACATTTTCCGACATGACTGGCAAGGTTGCCAATTCACATTTTACTCGACGACGATCCCAACGACTTCATGCTGGACAAGGAGGTGTTGCAGATCAACTGGCGAGGCTTGGAAATATTTTGGAAAGTCCAGTCAAGGCATCCAAGAGGCGTCGTATCATAGTTCCTACCTCTGAGCCTTTGAATCCTTTAGCCCCACTAGGATCTGGAAAAAAGTCTCGTATTGCAAAGCGTATGCAAAGGGTAGGCTGTTTATTTTCTTCGCTGTATTGTTTATGGTCAATATTCTTTAGACCTCTCCAACTTATAATGTTGGAGTCAACGTCGATTCTCAACAGCCAGAGCCTGCTCTTCATATAGCAAGTCCAGGAGACCGTTTTGGTTTACAAGTACCGACTATTGATTCTCAAGCACATGTCCATTCACAACCAGTCAGTCCGACTTCAGCTTTTTTACACTCACCATTGTTTGAAAATGATGTATTCTTTTTTAGACTTCACAAGCTACTCGTTTTGAGCCCGACAATGAGGAAAATTATGATTTTGATTCTCTTGTCAAGTATGGCGTCTTTCATTGTAAGTCATATTTACATCTCAATTATATACTGTAACTTGCGATGATGATCATCTCATATAGCTGACTTGGAACTACCCCAACCATGGAATTTGAGTAACGGGAACCGTACTCCAGAACCTAATGGTTTAGATGATGCTGCAAGTGCTCATACGCCTTATGATCAGGACTTATGGAATGTCGTGGCTGATGAACAGGATGACAGAAGCAATGTGTATCATGATGAAACGGAATATGTTCAGAGGTATGATGAGAAGGATGATGAAGATGAGGGCGATGAGAATGATGATGATGGCGAAGATTATGATGACCTTAGAGAGGCAGAGCTGACACGAGAGACAGTTAACGAGGGCATTAGAAGGATACGTGAAGCTTTCAACGTCAATGGACGTAAGTATGGACGCACAACATACAAGACCATGGACGTTGGCAGCGATCTCAACTTGGAGGCCCAGCAAAATGTCAATTTTGTGGACGATTTCACTTATGGGATGAGCCACGACGACTTCGACAACCAAGAATCCTTCTATCACCTAGATCAAAATCATCGAATGGTAGGAAAAAGACGTCTTGCTGAGGAGGTAAGTTTATATTATTTGCGCATAGTAAAGCTAATTATTTTTTAGCCTAATGTTTCCTATGGCATTCTTGAGCAACATCATATCAGAAATCGTATTCCAGTACCACCAACTCAACAATTTCTCAACGGTATCAACTCTCGCCTTCGTCACACTTCAGTTCCATCTCAAGCTAAGCCTCTTCCCCATGGTCCATATCGGCCATCAACTCAGCAATTTCTCCCACTTCATCAAGCTCATTATGGTCAGGTTAACCTCCAACATCATGGTAACTTTAACGGTCCCAATGATAATCAAGATGAAGTAGCAAAGAGACGCACTAGGATAGTAAGACACAATATGGATAATCCTCGGTTGCTAAGCTTCTACCCTCATCAATGGAGATCTGTGCTTGGCGAGGCTAAATCTATCTTTCGTATCTATCAGATTCTAAATGATCCATATCCATTGCGGAAGATGTCACTCAATGGGATCTGTGCTGATGCCGTTACTCAAGCCTTGACATTTTATGCAGATCAAGGATGGAAGGTTGAAAAAGGTACGCTTTTCTATGTCTGAATATCAGAAACTAAGTAAATTTTTACTAGGGTACTACCGTGAATATAAGGACTCAATGGCTGAACTGGTAGTAATCTATTGACTCTACATTGATAGGAGATCTTAATCATTATTCTAGGTTTGGAATGATGTCTACACATTTCGTAGCGAACTACGAACAGACATCTTGACTATTGTGGAGACACAATATAAGCTCAATCCCTCTGCAAATGCAAAGACCAATGAGGATCGACGAGCATCAGTAATGGCAAGGGCACAAAGTTTTGCTGATCAGTTCAAATTCTTGCGAGGCAAGCCAGACGCAAATGTAAGTTTTTCATTCTCAAAGTATGTATATGATTATGAGCATCGATTGTAGGGAAGACCCTCTAACTTTGCTCATGAAGCGTTGCGGCTTGCATGTTTAAAGTCTTTCTATCATGACGGCTCTAAAAGCTTTAGAGACCATCCAAAATTCAGGAATAGTGTTCCAATATGTGCTATCTTATACGTCGCTGCTATAGTAAGTTCTATTTTAAACACCACTGGATAAATTGTTTGCACTGATATTATTTAATAGATGAAAGGATTCCTAGATCTCTATGCGAAGTATGGTGCCATTGATAAACACAAAGTTCCAATTGAGAAGAACAAAAGAGACTATCTAACTATGCTTGCAGAGATGGAGAATATCCTAGCGCATTCATATCATGGACCTAAGCTCCATTCTATGCGACACAAATGGATTGAAGATGAAAGGTAAGTTTAATATTAATTCTGATAAAGTACAATCCATTGAATTAATCGATTCTATAGATATACCTTTGATTGCGCAGAGCAAGGTGGTGTCTCAGGCAAATGTGTTTGTCCACTAGATTAGTTTTACACTTTTCTTGACAATCATTCTTGAATGTTTACGCTATAATATAAGTTGGATTGGACTGACATGAGGGTAAGATGATTGTAAAATATTTTCAATTTTGTAAATCCTGTCCATACTTATTAGTATCTGTCAATACATTCTTAGACCTGTGAATATCTGTTAACATCTGTGAATATCTGTGAATACCTGTTAAGACCTGTTGACATCTGTCAATATCTGTGAATACCTTTTAAGACCTGTTGACATCTGTCAATATCTGTGAATACCTTTTAAGACCTGTTAAGACCTGTTGGCATCTGTCAATATCTGTGAATACCTTTTAAGACCTGTTAACACCTGTTGGCATCTGTCAATGTCTGTGAATACATTTTGAGACCTGTCAGCACCTATTAGTGTCTGTCAATATCTGTCAACGCCTGTCAATGCATGTCAATATAATTGAATCTGTATAATACTATTCAAAATCCAGCCAGCTGTTGTCAATCTGTCTAATATTTGTACAAATATATATAGCAGGGGACCTTTCTGTTACAACTGGGTCATCTGGTTAGTTCTATGAAGTTCTGTAAAGGATGATATAGATGCAAATGTGTTTTGCTGATGAGCGGGTGGGGGTGGAGGCGGGATCGACTGGCAGGGAAGTGGTTGACGGAGACGACTTAGGTATTCGTCTTCCACCAGATCTCTTACCCCTCTTGCCAATCCCCTTGACTCTGAGGGAGAAGGCGAGTCCCTCAGACGCGTCCACTGCGGGACGAATCGGGCCCACATATTCTCGGACGTGGACCAAGTACCCCCGGAACTCACTGGTGGGGAGGTGGATGAACACGCAACGCACCAAGGCATGTCGCATTTGGAACGAAAGGGTAGCGACCAGGGGCAAGTACCCACTCTCCAACATTCCGTCGTAGTACCTTGGGAGTGCCGACGATACGGCAAAGAGCGCTGCCATCGTCGTTGGCGTCTCAGGGTTTCCTCCCTGCCAAGAGAGTGCGATGAGAGAACGTTTGAGGGTGTGGATGGCCAGGATATGGTCGGCGAGGGGCCCAAATGTTCGATAGGTAGGGAGTGCCTGGAGTTCAAGGAGTGCGGGGGGGCATTCGAGGAGGACAGAGCAGAGCTCTCGTCGCTGTCTAGTGGTGAGGAGTTCGAGAAAGAGGGGGAAGTCTTCGGGGATTTCACAATCGTCGGGGTAGGCGACTGCGAGGGAGGTGGAGGGAAAAAGTTCGATGGGGGATGCCAGGACATGGTTAGGGAAGTGGGAGAGGGGTTGCATTTCAGTTGGGGAATTTGGGGAGTGAGGGTCCCTATTTAAGTGTCCTCGCCCTCGATTTCCTCGTGATCAGTGGTTACCCACTGCTGCCGCCAGTTTCGGTCAAGTACTTCCTGGGTAGGCGGTGGCTGAATCAGTGGTGCTGGGGGCGGTGGAGGCGTGGGTTCTCTAGAGATTGCCGCCAGAGTCATGAGAGGGGGCCAATTAATTGGTGATTGGGGCCTAGTGGGCGGTGCAGTAGGAGCGATTGCCCAAGTCCCGGCTAGTCCAGGAAGTCGAAGTGGGGTGATGGAAAGGGAGATAGTCCCCCAAGGAGTGCTGACTGAGATAGAGATTCCATACTGGCTGTAGCTCCAGTAGAAGACAGTAAGAAACGCAATGAAGAAATAGGACGTCGTCAGGGCTGCTAAGTCGATGATCGAGAGCATGTTGGGGGGGGGCAAGGAAGATTACTTTCGTCGGGGAAAGTCTTTGGGAAACCTTGCTTGGTAATCTTTTAATGTCCTTTGGGCATGGGAAAGGTTCGTGGTCGGTTCCCAGGTATCTTCGCTATCGGCATAGCCCTTCCATCCGATTAGGTACTCCCAACTTTTCCCCTTGCGACGGTGGCGCTTGATGGTTTCAATTTCGTACTCGGCATCCCCTTCTACCATTTGTGGGGGTGGCTGGGCGAAGGCGGGTCCGAATTCAGCGGTAGAGGTGGCGGTAGTTAATTTGGAGGCGTGGAACACGTCGTGTATTTTCCACGTTGGTGGGAGTGCGAGTCGGTAATTAAGCTTGCTTAGTACTTGTGTGATTTCAAATGGGCCTACCCGCTTCGGGCTCAGCTTTCGGTGGGCGAACTTGATTCGAAGGTCCTTGGCTTCTAACCATACTTTATCCCCTACTTTCCACCCTTTAAACTTAGAGTTGACTTGTTCCCTCATGTCCTGTTGGGCCTTCTGATGGGCTGCGAGGGCCTCTTTTCGGGCATGGTCCAGGACTTTTAGTCGCTGTTCAAGCGCCGGAAGGAAGGTCGTCTTTAGGAGTGGCGGGTAGGCTCGAGGTTCGTACCCTAGCATCAGGGAGAACGGAGAGGCATTTGTGACTGAGTGGGTGGCCGAGTTATGGGAGAATTCTGCCATTGGGAGGACCTGGGCCCATTTCGTAGGGGAGTTTCTGCAGAAGATGCGCAGATAGGTTTCCAGTTCCTGATTAACCCGTTCAGTCTCCCCGTCGGTCTGAGGATGGTATGCGGTAGACAGTGCTACGTCATAGTCTAAGAGGCG
>JBBPTU010000846.1:0-17135 GCA_038094295.1 Tylopilus aff. beelii | reverse complement strand
GAGAAGACAATGTTTCGCCTTAGGAGCAAACCATACTCCTGACAATACAAGAGGGCATTCTTTGAATTGTCCTCGAGGATCTTTCGGTTTGATGATAACTGTGCCAGGACCTATCATAGGTACCGTAGCACCATTAGCAACAGTAGCAACTGTCCTATTTTCGAGCAAATGCACGAAATCTTCCTTGAAAGGAGTTAGGTGGTTAGTACAGCCACTGTAAGGCAAAGGAATCGTCATTGTCGACAAAAGGATTAAACTCCCAGTTTGTAAACTTCCGAGGTGGAAGTTTAACAATACCTTGTGGATATTTCGCTAAAAGCTCATCAGCAGTAGGCGCAAGCTTACTGGTGGAGGCTTTAGGTTCCACATAGGTTACCTTGGAAGGTTTCCTTGATGACGACAACTTTTCCCAGTTGCCAAAAAGGTCCGTGCCTGATGCTAAACCTCCAATTACGACCTTCATCGGCTTCTCCTTCTTCTTCTTCTTTCCATTAGCCTTTTTTTTGAGTAGACTCCACTTCTTCAACCAAAGGCTTTATGTCTGAGGAAGCGGGTTCAAAAGGGCTTGCTGGGACCAGCAATATTCATACCAGTATCTTCACTATAAACAACCATGTAATCCTCCTCCTGAAACAGATGATCTGTAAAGCGAGAACAAGGATCGTCCCAATCCATAGTTCCTCCATCCTCTGGAATGGGTTGGATTGAAGTGATCCCTTCTGTTTCAAGGACGTTAATATATCCGACAACTTCATTCGCCTTAGCTTTCCCTTTTCCCTTCTTAGCCTGTTGGCATTGTTGCTGATTGTATCTCTTCTGGTTTTGAGTACATTTAGGAGCTTGGGAAGCTCCACCAAAGGAATGAGGCTTCTGTTCCTGTGAAGGACCAGAGTTTCCTTGGTTTCGAGAAGGTCCAGCACATTGTTGGTTATTCCACTGCTGTTTTGCAGGTGGCCCCTTCCGAATAACCATAATCTTGTTAGCAGAAGGTTCAGCAGGTACGACAGCATTGCTGATACGATGAGGAAGGGGTTGGGAAGTAGTGGAGCAGAAATTGATTTCGCTCCGGATACAGCGAGTCACTTCTTTGACAGTAAAGTTGACTTCTTCAACTGTCTGTACGAGAGTGGAAGCGAAAGGAATAAAGTAGTCGGGAAGTTGGGTTAGGAGGAACATGGCTTTAAAGGATTCTGGAAGGACAAGACCAGCTTTTGTCATTTCATTGAATTTTGATTGAAGATGGTCTAAATCTTCATCAGCATTTTTCTTCGGATTGATGTGCATCCAAGTTGCCTGATGGAAGAGTAAAAACTTTCCAGATAAGCCTGTGGTAGCAAAGAGAGAAGCTAATTTATCATATAGCTTCTTGGCTAGGGAATGAAAATCTGCGTCCCAGGTAAAATCTACATGTTCTTGGAGATTGTCAGAGATTGTATTGGCAATAACTCCAGTAATTCGCTTATCAAGAAGTTTCCACTTTACTTGATCTGCGTTCTCCACCATTGGCTGTGCTGCTGGTTGGGTCTGGATACCAATATAGGTTGTTGTACCGGAAACAATCTCCCATACACAATACATCTCCAAGAGAGATTTGATACGAATTTCCCAGATGGACCAATTTGTGGTTCCAATAAGGATAGGAACACGAAGAAGAGAAGTGTTGTCGATTTTGAGAGTGGAATTGGTGGGTAGGTTAGCTGCCATTGTGATTTACTGATCAAAGAAATTCAAGAAGTCAGTTATCGCTGTCTCAAAAATAGGAGACCAAACCGAAGAATAAAGAGGAGGAGTAGGAGCCCTTGGAGTCCCAATTCCAAATCCGATTCCACCAGAGGAAATTCCAGTAAGAGGAGTAAGTGGAGACAAAGGAGTACTTTGTTCCGATCCTGGTAAAGGAATTCCTGCAATCGTGATTGTTTGGAACCTATCTTTTATCTGCAAACGTCTCCTTTCTTTCTTGATCCTAGGATCTAAAGGTTTTTCCTTATTATAGATCCTCTGCCATATCTTCGATTCTTTTAATGATGGATCTCTGATCGTCATTGTTTCTCAATACCATAAAGGCATCGGTTCACTGGTGTATTTCTCGAAATCGAGATAATACAACTCCTCAAAATAATGAGGGTTCAGTACTGTAGTATCTGAGAAAAAACCAGCGATAAGAATGATGTCAGGTTCATTCAAAGAATAATAAGGAAGATATAACTCGGTATTTGGTCCATAAGGATCAAGGTTAAGAGCAAGAAAGGTTTGATAAGGAGAAATATACTGTTTGTTTGTCCCATAGGTACACCAGTATGGAAGCGGATAAAGAGGAGGCATAATAGTGTCCAAGAAATTACGACTGTTTCTGAAGTCGTCACTTTCTTTCTCCAAGAGATGCAGCCGTTTGATGGCTTGGTGACCGAACTCTTCCTCCAATGACGCTTTGGATAGCGTCAGCTTCTTCGGGTATAGAAGCTCGGTCTGCATCCTGTATCAACTTCTGCTTGTTTCGTAATAAGCGAAGTTCTTTTTTAGAAAGAGAAGAATAAAAGCAAAGATGACACCATTCATCATATCTCTTATTGAATTCCCGAGTAGATGGAATCCAATCCTTGAATCTCAACCTAATATCACCACCAAAGACATTGTTTGCCACGTTAGGCCATAAAGACTTCCAGAGTAGACGAGAATGAGGAAAAACCATATCATTCGTATGAAGATCGAGGACTTCGAAACCTTGAGAATGGACAAGTGCCAAGGGACAAGCTTTACCCCGAGGTACTTCAATTGTGATGCCCGCCCCTTCATAGATTGAAAAGAGGGTTTTGTCCTCATAAGAGAACGAATTGACATCAGAAATTGTCCTATTCTGGGTTTCAAGCAGAGGAATGGTGAGAGGGGTTACCACTTGCTTTGACCATCCCATCTGGTTCCCCTTGTATGGGCTGGGCCTCGTTTGAAGGAGGCTCGGCACCTTCACAAAATGGTGTCCCATCTTCGTGATCTCCAGGGATTCGTTCTTCAATACGACAGTTTCTTCGTCTGTGGTGACGGCGACGTAGTCTAGGCGTGGAGCCTTCGGCTTCTGGAGTTGGCGAAACGTGGCGATTTTGTGAAGGTGATGATTGGTTGGATGAGGTCCTTCTATGAGTATCTGTTCGAGCTCCGCAGTATGGTGCACGTGCATGCCGGCAAAGGAGTTCTTCTGCGACGATGTTGCTAGCATCATCAATGGTGGGTATGCTGGCATTACGAGGAGCTTCGAAGAGAGGTAAGAATTCGGGTTGGTGTTCAGCAAGAGGAACAGGGCTGACAACGCGTTCTGTAAAGATATAGGGGCGATTAAGCACAGCTTCGACGTTGAATTCAACTTGTGGGCCTAAGTAAGGTCCGTTGCGTATGACGGTTCCGAATAGATGAGTACACCATTCTGAGATGTCGAGATTTCGACCACAAGAAGGACAAGGGAGATAATGAGGGAGTTGAGGAAACTCTGGATGAGGGTGAAGGGCAACTTGCCAAGAGCAACTAGTGTAGTCAGGTGGTGGATTAGATGGATCAGGAGTAGGAGGATGTACTGCTCGTTGAGCAGGACTGGGGACTAGGCGAACAGGGTCAATCTCGTTGGTCTCTCCCGAAGAGGGAGGTCGAGAATTACCTGAAGGTTGATCCTCGTGGGTCACTCCTGGAGTAGGAGGTCGAGGGATAAACCTAAGAGCTTGAGGGACTCGGTGGTATGATCCACTAGAGTGGATCGATGGAGGAGGAACTGGAGCAGAAGTACTACCTTGGGGTTGTGGGGTTCTAAAACACCACATAGATCACCCAGCGGTCAGTACCAATCCGATCAGAAGAATCCAAAGTATGAACATTCAAAACTGGATTCTGTTCAATGTGAACGCGAAGGTAATTTTGCAACATCGCAAAGATGGTATCCTCCAAATGATCAACCTCTGCCACGTTAATGAGAAATGCGAGGAAGAAGGTTGTAATGCCAACGAGAGCCTCAACAAGTCACTGAGCGAACTCTCCCCACTGTGCAAGATCGAAAGGCATCGGGTCATGTGAATCAAAGACGGCAAATTGATCAAGCAGGGCTCATAACCTATCGAGACTACCATGTCTCTCGATGGTGCGCAGAAAGGTAGAAAGACCTTTAGTGGGAGACTCACTAGGAGGGGAGTATCACAAGGATTGAACCTTAAGGGTGGTAAGGGTGGGGTTGTGGACGAGTGTAGGGGCTG
The DNA here is from genome assembly GCA_038094295.1 of Tylopilus aff. beelii. Taxonomy (NCBI): domain Eukaryota; kingdom Fungi; phylum Basidiomycota; class Agaricomycetes; order Boletales; family Boletaceae; genus Tylopilus; species Tylopilus aff. beelii. The sequence continues at coordinate 12,906 of JBBPTU010000846.1, read as the reverse complement.
AGTGAAGATGATGTTGGAACGAAGTCAAGGGGCTCGTTATTGTTCTGGGACGAGAGACCCAGTTTATATACTACAGGTATTGTTTGTACCTGTATACACCTATAACTACGTATAGTATGGCAAAAGAATGGTGTAGAACACCATGGAAAGATCATGTGATCTAGCTATTGGTAATCAACCAATAGCGTTATACTCTCTTATCTATGATGTCATATCAATGAACAATCATAGATGATGAATAGCGAAAATAACTCAAGATGACATCATATTATGTCATCGAGTCTAGAACTCTGGTATCAGGATAAACCATTATGTAATAAAGAAATACCAGATTTCTCAACACAAGGTAACAATATCCCCCACACTGCCCTCTACACCATCACCAATGCAGCAAGAATCGTGGCCAGAACCTCCGTTGCGAATATGTCTGCCCCCACTCCCGAACTGGTCGCCTACAGAGAGTGTGCTTGCAACCTGGCTCTGGGGGATGACTGTCACCAATGTGGAGCCCCTGGACATTGGTGCCCGGACTGTCCCCAATACACCTGCCCAGGATGTCGTTGCATTGCCCCCGGACATCCTCAATATATGTGTCCAGTCCGACCACACTCTTGCCTGCGCTGTGGCCAACAGGGTCATCCAGAACGACGCTGCTCAGGGGAACTCCCACCTGACAAGTTGGAATGGGATGACTACGACGAGCTCAACAATGATGGTGACTGCAACAGCCCGGATAGAGATTCAGGTGGTACCTCAAACCTTAGTGGAGGGTAATGTTACAGTCTGGGCTGACATGGAGTGCCATCAGCAGGACCTGCACTATGCCCTTCAAGAGGTGGTACTCAATGGGTTCTATCAAGGCGTTGTCAGCTATGCCAATGACGAGATTGTACCAGGAGAGGACTTCCCCTGGTCCCAAGTAGAAAATTGCTTTCGAGAGGAAGAGGACATTGTCTGGTGACTCCACGGTTGGTTTGATTGCTTCTCTCTCCTTTCTCGTATGTTTTGAGCAGGCCCATGCCACAACCTCTATTCCCACTTACTTCATCCTGTACACCACCATACAGACTTTATTTAGGCGAGATCCTGATCTCGCATTTATGCTTTCCCACTGACGTGAGAACTGTTCTCACACCATCTTTCTATTCCTTCCCATGGATGCCAAGCCACTCCCATAGCTATATCTCTCGTTATAGCTCCGTTTCCCCACCTATCCATAGTTACATATAAATACCCTCAAGTAGGCGCCTTGTACCTTAGTTTGATCTATGCAATCTACCCTGCATTCTCATCTCATCCGCTGTGAAGATAGGTTCTTCCAGCGAGCCCCTCATAGAACTGGACTTCCTCTACCAAGCACTACTAGTTATCCTTTATGTCTATTGCTTGTTGCTCGATGAACAAAGGAGACGAGACCGACAGGACGTGTATCATAACAGTGTACAGGATGAAATAGATGAGAAAGGAAATGGTGGCGTGGACCTTGTGCCCTAAGGCCATGGAGGAGACCAAAGCAGTCCAGATACCGATGGAGTCAGTCAATAGATTGCTCCATTGTGAACACACCGTCTATATCTTCCCAATGGAAGCTATCCCCAGGAAGAACTTCTCTGTTGCAGAACAAAATGTACCCCTCGTAAGTCCCCTCTTCAATGGCTTGTATGATCGCCTCGTTAAGTTCAGTAGGTCCTATACAGTTATTACTAAGCATTTCACATGCAAAGTTATAATCTTTTATAATCTGTTCCAGGATGATACAATAATTACAAGAGATGATATACACATATCCTCTAAGTACAGTCTTAAAGATCAACTAACATACATTATCAGTCCACTCAAAGAAGGTACATGTTTTCTAGAATAATATAGATCTATGGAATATATAAAGAGTTCTTATTAAATATGATATTTCGATAATTTTATTATGCTACTGTGTAAATACCTTAGCTATAAAAAGAATTAATTATATATTCTTTTCAAAATGAGACAGAATTGTAACTTGTATCTGGTTATACCATGCTGAGTACACAGGGTTGATAAATGGCTGAAGCTCGGTCTCAGAGATGGGATTAACTATCTTGCAGGGATTAATATTCATTAGATAGAATTACTTATGATTAAGGTATGGATATCATTCGAATATGATAGGTTACAGCCCCAATTCTCGTAAATATCATATGAATAGGATAAAATAGTGGGTGGATCATATTATAATCATAATTGCCCACCACTGGTTCAGGGATGCTGTTACACTTGACCTGGGTAGGACCAAGTGTATCCCTTGATGAGCTAGGAGGTAAACTGCAAAAGGGAATGTGAGGGAAAGGTGGGGCTTGGGGAAAAGGGGAATGGGGGAAGCAAGAGTGTTGGGATGAGGTGGCTTTTGATACTGCCGAGAGAAGGTGGGGCAAGTGAGGCTTTGGAGGACTGCCTAAATGGGCAGGGCAAGCAAGGCCAATTAAGGGATGGCAATCCAGATGACCTCCTGTCGTGGAGGGTCTAAGTAACCGTACTGTGAATGGGTCAGGACAATCTAGGATATGTCCGAGTGGTGGGACGGAGACTTAGAGTGATGAATGAGGTTTGAGCAGGAAGGGTATGGATTCTGGGTACAGACAAGTATGAGGATAAGTAGCAAGGGCCAAGTAGCAGGTAGGCTAAATAGCTGAGCAATGCTAAGATGGGGAGGGGGAGGTGCTTGAGGGAGGTCTAAGCTAAGGAGTATCTAAGTGAGACCTGGGTTTAAATAGAGAGTTCGTGGAACAATGAAGTAAGTGATGGAAGGTCATGGAAGTCTTAGTAATACAAGTGGAGATAAAAGGTAAAACAGGGGGTGGCAGGAGAAGCTTCTGATGGAAGAGAAGTCAGAAGAAGTCAGAAGAAGAGAAGCTTGGCTGACTAAGCGGAAAGCCAGAAGGAGTCAGGGAAGGCAAAGAAGAACAGGAAGCCTGTCTGGGTATTCCATGAGAAGGTCCTAAAGGCAGGTTTGAAAGATAAGTCTGAGAAAGGCATAGTGATGACTAAGCAGAGGAAAAAGAAAGAAACATAACAGATGCTATTTGCTCATAGCAGATGTATCCATAGTATGTTCAAAGTGTGAATATATGGCAGTATCATTGCAAGGGCATGCTAACAAACGACATGTACTCCTGTAATGAAAATATATGGTTATATCTCTCTGTATGAATTTACAGCCATGATGAAGACGCGCATGTTATGTCTTGACAGGCAGTTCATAGACATGTGCATATTCTGTCGCACCCAACTGGACAGCCTCCTCCAGTGTCCGTGTGCCATGCATCGCCAAATGTTGCCATATATTGCATCATATCAGTTCTGCTGTTTTTGTGATGTGACATCACCTTCCCTAATCTTCCCCACGTGTATGGCATTTCTGAACATGCTACAAACCTGACCCTCCATTTCACCACAGGTCCTGATGTGGCCTACTCAGATCCTTATTGACTCTACAACTTGGATGTGTTCAAGTAACTTGCAGACTCTTCTGTTGCTCTCTATGGTCCAATTCCGCTGATGCACGCCCACAGCAAAAAAGAGCACTGTCACAGTGTTCAATGCCATCGGAAGCAACACCTGGATTGATGTCGGAAAGAAGGACGGTGGTACTGAGACACATTGGATCTCTGAATCTGGCATTTTCAACATCTTCATTCTCCCAGGTCCTGACCCTGCCTCTGTCTTTTCCCAATATGCCCACCTGACCAGAGCACCCATGCTTCCCCCACTATACTCCATTGCCTACTATCAATGTCGCTGGAATTATATCAGTAGTGACGACGTTAGAGCAGTGCAGAAGAGGTTTGACGAGGAGGATATGCCAGTTGACATCTTTTGGCTCAATATCAAGTATTCTGAAGAACACAAGTACTTTATGTGGGAGGAAAAAATGTTCCCTGATCCAGTACAGATGATCGAAGACGTGGAAGCCAAGGAGCGCAAGGTATGTCTTGTCATCTTGCACCTTCTGAGGCTAACAATGTGCATAGATGGTCGTTATTGTCAACCCTCATCTCAAATGTGAGTCCAACTACCCTGCTTACAAAATTGCATCTGATCTCGGCGTGCTTGTCAAGCCTAGCTCTGGAGAGGGTGAATACAAAGGGTATGTTGTTCCTCCTGCGTCCTTTGGTGTTGTACCAACATACTAGATAGATGGTGCTGGCCTGGATCTTCCTCGTGAGTCAACTTTTTCAACCCCAAGAGCTGGGATATGTGGATCAAGATTTTCAAGACCAAGAGCATTGGCAGTTCTTGGTCGTGGATGCAAAGCTCAAAGAATGTTGGAATTTGGAACGACATGAACAAGGTATGTCATTTCCTCATTGGGTGCTGAGGAAATAACTTTGACTTGATTTCTAGCCATCGGTGTTCAATGGCCCCGAGATTTCTATGCTGAGGGACAATATACATTATGATGGATGGGAGCATCAGGATGTGCACAATCTCAATGGCATGCTCTATGTACGCATGTCCACCAATCCATTGGCTTTTACTCATTGTTATCAGGCAAATCAAACCTACAATGCACTGTACCACTGCTCTGATCCTCCCAGGTGTTCCTACTATGCTGGTACCCAATGCTTTGCAGCAATGTGGACCAGTGACAACCTGGGTACCTGGGAACACATGACAGTGGGGGTAAAGATGGTTCTTTCAAACAGACTTGCCCAAATGGTATTTTCTGGATGTGCATGGTCATGACCCCATATTTTCTATGGATGACATCCCTAACTTATTTTCAGCTGACATCGGCAGTTTCTTCTGGAATCCTGATCCAGAGATGCTTGTTAGGTGGTATGGTGTTGGCATCTTTTCACCCATCTTCGGAGCCCACACACACATTGACACGAAGCACCGTGAGCCATACCTGTTGGATGAACCCTACAAGGGTATGGTCAAGGACATGCTAAGGTTGAGGTATGCGATGTTGCCCACTTGGTATACTGCATTCTGGGAGAGCAGTGTGTTGGGAATACCCATCCTCCAGTAAGTGTCTCCACTGTTGAAGATGGCTGGTAATGATGCAGATTTTCTGGGCAGCCCTCAATATGTGATGTTCCCCAGCAATGAAGAGGGCTTTGGGATCAATGACCAATTCTATCTCAGGTCATCTGGTCTCTTGGTCAAGCCAGTGACCATGAAAGGAGCAATGTCTGCCTCTTTTTACCTTTCTGACGCACAAGTCTACTATGACTATTTCTCCAACACTGCCTACTGCCCATCCACATCCACAACCACAGGCCAGATGGTCACCATCCCCACAGCCCTCCACCAGATCCCTCTCCCTGTTCATGGAGGGTCCATCTTGCTATGTGCAAACATTCCCGCCATTCCTCTCCCTTGATGAAACATGACCCCTTTATGCTCCACGTCACACTGGATGTCGACAACAACACCAAAGGTGATCTCTACCTCGATGATGGCCAAGGGTACAGATATCAGCACAGTGAACTCGTCTGGTGCGCCTTCCAAGCCACCACAACACATGACAGCAGCAAGAAGATGATGAAGGTGATTGTGGTGCAGAGCAAGGACTTGGCGGCAGCCACCCTGGACATGGCGCTGTTGTATGCACGTGAGAACACGTTTGCAAGGGAGATGGAGGAGGTGGGGGTGAGAGTCGAGTGGGTGGTGGTGGTGGGTGTGGATGTGCATCTGATGTCAGTATTGATGGTGCAGGTGGAGAAGAAGTGGACATTGGAGTGAACATACGAGCTGGCCGGGGGCAAGAGGGCCAGTGTAGTCATCATCAAGGATCCGGCAGTGGGTATTACCAAGGATTGGGCAGTGACGATCATGTTTTGAATGGAGGTGTGAATAAAAGCATCCATGGTATGACTATGTCATGATGTGGGTAGAATGTTAATTATACTGATACCAACTCATCAACTCAGATGTCTGGGAGAATATCAGTCCTCAATAAAAGATCCAAAAGGCTCTAATCGTCCTGTAATATCATGCATTGACAGACTGAGTATTGACCGAGTAAATGATCTAAGCCATCCCTTCCAGGTATTTAGGTCATGAAACATCCCCTGGTGTACTTGGAGCTATGGCATGCGAGGGCCATGGCATGCTGAACCTGGGCTTCAGCACTCCCACTATCCTTTGACAACCACCAACTATGTGGCTCCATTCAGTCCCGTTGGGGACACCGTGTGGTATGGCTGGTCTGCTCACTGAAAACAGTTTCATGAAGTGATACAAATGTCCTGAAAGTTCTATGCACAAAAACAGAGCCCTATCACTTGTCCTTCTCCACCTTTTTCACTAGTTTACCTGTCTTTTGGATCTTCCCCTCCTTGCTGACAACCATGATGCCCTTGCCAGACTTGACGAGACTCTTGAGTGCTGCTTCCTTTTCCTCTTTGGCACTGACCTTGCGCTTGGGTTTTGTGCCTGCCTTGGCCTTGGCTTTTGCAAGCGTATTGTGTAGTCTCTTTTTGGCCTTGCGCTCCTTGGAACAGCACACACATTTTTTGGCAGGAGTAAGCTCGCTACAGGTGCACACGTTGGCCGTCGAGGTGGGAGTAAGGACTTCCTTGGGGGCAAGCATGCTTGTGAGTGAGCAGGTTGAAGGGAGTGCTGACTCCATAGATGCCACAGGGAGATCAGAGATCGTTGTAATACTTGCCTTTGGCTACCAACACATGAGTCCCTCACCACCTCGAAAAACGGGGGTCCATCCACTGGCTTCAGCACGTAATGTGCATTGCACAGCGCGTCCAACTTGGCGCAGATCCCCTCCCATGTGTGCGTGATTGCCTCATGCTCACACCACAGCCATCCATCATGATTGTCAAGCAGTATGCCTGACTGGGTGGTGATGTATGTGCCTTCATACAGCTGCGCAAGTGATTGGGCAGATTTGGTGTCTTGGAGTTAGACGATGTGCAAGGAGAGATAGGCTGTGGCTGTGGTGATGTCCCCTGGAGCATGACACCACTCAACATTGTTGAACTGGCCCTCATGGATGTGTGCTTTGATGTGCTCTTCAAGGGTGGTGACGACTGGGGACTGCACGGGCTGTGCAGTTGAATTCAAGGTTGTGCATGAGGAGGGCGTTGTGTGGGCGTGTGTGGGTGGAGGCTTTGCTGAGGAGCATCCAGGGTTTTGGAGCAATGTTTTCAGCTTCGAGGGCGTGGATCTCCAATTGGAGGGCAGTGAGGTGGTGTTGGTGGGTGGATTCAGACATGGCAGGGTGGTCTGGCTTGTTCTCTTCCTTGGGTCCAGGCAAATCGATAGATTCGAAATGAGGGCATTTTGACATAGTGATCGTCCAAGATGAAAGGTAATGCTCCGACTACACTGTCTTGGCACAGCTCCCAACAGTACCTTACCCACCGCCTCCTAACATGAATACAGCTCAAACCAGTACATTGTTGTCCAATCAAGAATGCCCTGAATGAGGTTCCAGGATGAAATCGAGAGTCACTTATATCAAGGGTAGGTACTAGGTCTGAGTGTACACCCTCACATTGCTAATGTTCAAGTTGAGCATCACGCACTCACACCATTCAATGGAATTCATACTTATGGTCATGTGGCGGAAGACTGAATCACGAGAGAGCCTGACATGGATCGACTACACCACATGAGCACATTGTGCCTGACTCAGAATTGTGCCTGACAGCGCACAGGTCACTGACTCGTCTAGATGACAAGGTTGGCAATACTCTCCATCTGAGACCACCCACAGAGCTGGCCTTTTTCTGGTCGATTGACCACATGTGTTTATCTTGACAATGTGCTGTGATCTGGCAAATACAGAAGTCATCCATAGCACCATGACTCCATGACTCCAACGCAGCAACAGAAAGCCTGCTGCCATGTCATCAGGGATGACAATGTGCCCACGCTGACCCCACTGCCACATCATCAACTATGGCAACATGTTCACCTACTACCATGACTGCCCTGACACCAATGACAATGCAGCAGTAACAGCAGTGCCACCACTGCCATTGCCACTGCGTTGTCAACTGCAACAATGGGTCTGCACTAACCCCACTGCACCACCAGCTGCGACACGTTCATGCTGACCCCACCACTGTGTGGTCATCAACAACTACAACACAACAGTAGTGACCCCGCTGCCACCACCACTGTCTCATTGTGATCACAACACAGCAGCAGCAGTGACCACACTGCCACCAACACCACCATATTGTTGATAATGACGTGGCAGCAGCCTGAGCATGGCAGCAGCAGCAGCACCACCACCACCACCACCACCATCACCACTGGCACCACCACATCGTCAGTGATGACAGCTGTCCCCTTCACTGTGCTGACCTCTCCACCTCTTCATCAGTGATGATGGCATGCCTGCTCTGACCCTACTACTAGTACTGCATCAGCAAACCAGTCATTCTTATTAGCCGAGCTTCCAGTCCCTCAGACCATTTAACTGAACACCCAATCTGGTAACTTCTGCTCCAGACTGCTCCAGACCTCACCGGGCTGGGATTACCTCAGCACACAATTAACCAAAATTCCAACTACAACCGCTTATTACCCAGTCACCCAGTCTAGTAACCCCAAGGCCAGGCTGTCATGGCAGTTCTCAGGCTGTCGTGAATTGATGGACTCAGTCCCAGTTGGTCATGCTACCAAGTCAGTGTGCTACTAACTCAAAGTAATACAAGGTTCTAAGTTACTGTGACTACTAGTAGTACTACTAGTACAAATGTCCAAGTTCGTGGTGATAAGTGTTGAATAGTAACATGACATAATAGTATTGCCAGTACAAGTCATACATACTACCATGACCAAGTACTATGAGGAGGCCCAGTCAGTCGAGGACAACATTGAGAGCAGCCTGAGCGAGTGGTGAGGGAGGGGAACTCGAGGCTAGTATCAAAACGCTCAATAAATGAATGGGTAACAATGTACTAGTAGGACACTCACTGAACGTGCGGGCCTTGCGTTGAAGTAAGCTATGCTCTTCATGCATCGCGTATTCTGCAGCAACAGAGTATCCACTTTCACAGATTGAGAGTTGGACATAACCAACTCGCTCATCTGCATTGCTCAGGTCCTCCTCTGCCTTCTTGAGCATTATTCGATTGAGCTGTAAAGCAATGATGTTGCGGTGAATGACCTCCAATGCGAGATCCTTCCTGAGCGTGGAAATAAGACAGTCACTGCGAGCGGCCTCGAGGAGGAGGTAAGCCTCCTGACTGCTGCCGGGAGGAATGGTCTGCTGATGAGGAGCCAGTTGTTCAGGCTAGCAATTGATTGGAGACGATGAGTCCGATTCACAGTAAAAGGATTTAAACTCACCAAAACAGAACTGTGACATTCGGGGAGAATATCAGCTGCCACCAGTGCGACTGCATCTTGCATGTTGTATCGACCATCGGTGAATGACTGACCATATGTTGATTGGACCTCGCAACACTCGGGATATAAGTCCGAGCGATTTTTGAATTTGTCCAAGGCCAAGTTGGTTGGCTGGACGTTGTCTGAATCAATGATGTTGGGAGAAATTTGAGAATTGAGCTGTGGCATAGGTGAGTCGAATGGTGGCATAGTGGATTGTTGTGGCTTCAAGTTGAGTCATCGTGGCATAGGCATGGGAGATACCTTCATAACGTGGTGCTTGGCAAAACTGATCTGTGGCGTATATGTGGCGGCTCGAAACGTCGTAATAACTTGGCCTCTAATCACACCTCAGTGACCTCACTCTATCACGGTATCACTGAATTTCCCTTACCAGTAGACTGCCGCCGCCATCATGCCTCGGGCGAAAGCGACTCGCAGGGGACCAAAAACCATTAGGTGTCCCCACTGTGGCAAGAAGTTCCGCAGTGTAACCAACGTTCTCCAGCATTTAAACCAACCTCTTGGCCCCTGCTTTGGGAAGTCACTCTTCGAAGCTCTAGAGTCCGATGACGAAGCAGAAGCTCCTCCTGTCCACCATTCCAGGGACCTTCTCCCAGAGAGATTTGAAGACTTCAACCATGATGCATGCGATTAGCCGCATCATCCTGAGCGTGACGAGGACGTTGAGATGGCCGATTCCCCCGCCCATCGTTCTGAAGATCTACCTGCCGTTGAAGCCCCGAGGGAGCAAGCCCGCTTCGTGGAGACGTTCAAAGGATGCGGGTCGATGTTTCCTGGCGGAAAAACTTTCATGGACGCCTTTCGAGCAGACCGATTTGCTGAACAGTGGCGAGAAAACATATACTTTCCTTGGGCATTGAAGCAGGAATGGGCCTTTGCGTCTTGGCTGTTGCGGTCCCATCTTAGTATGGCGGCAATCGATGGTCTCCTCTCACTCGACATCGTGAGTCGTTTGCGTTGATGATACCGTATCGTGTTCTGACGTTCAACAAATCAGAAATGTCTCGCTTTCTTTTCGTTCTGCCAAGGAACTCCGGGCCCGTGCAGAGATCCTTCCAAGTGGTCCACAATGGGTATGTGAAACACTGAAACCTCACCACCCCGTCAAAAAACCAATCCGCCTCTTCTACTGCGACCCCGTTGAGTGCCTACAGGCACTCCTCAGCCATCCATTGTTCGAGCCATATATTTTGTTTGTTCCCAGGAAAGTCTGGATGAGCGCCGCGAAGATCTGTTGTATCTACGATGAGTGGTTGAGTGGAGAGCGTGCTTGGGACATGCAGGTAAGACGTTCTTTGACTTGCTACATACTCGTATTCATGTGCGTCAGGAACAACTACCACATGGCGCTACTCTTCTTGGAGTCGTGTTGTCGTCCGACAAGACGAACATTTCCGTAATGAGCGGTAATCGTATGGCTCACCCCCTCCTAATTAGCCTGGCCAATATCGACACTCGTGTCTGCTGCAAAACTTCCCTTCATGCCTACCTCCTGCTCGCTTTACTCCCCATTGCAAAGTTCGTACACAAAACCACTCAGATTCACAGCCTCCTTCAAGATCACCTTGTACACGAATCGCTCAACATCATCCTAGCTCCCCTCAAGACCGCCGCCACCATTGGGGTCATGATGAGTGACCCGGCGGGAAATCTTCGTTATTGTTTCACGCCGATAGCCGCGTGGATCGCAGACACCCCGGAAGAAAGTCTCTTGGCGACAACTGGTCCCAAGGTGTCTCCAGTCACCGTCGCGACATCCAAACACTTCGGGGATGCTCATCGACACGAGTCTCGTACCATAGATAAAGTCCTTGCCGCAATCCATGCAGCCTGTTCACAACATTCCCCGACCGATTACGACCACTTCCTCAAGGCTGTTAAGCGATTGGGCTTGAATGGCGTCGTCGATCCATTTTGGAACAGATGGCTGTTATCGCAGCCATGCTACTTCATCACCCCGGAAGTCCTACACCATTTTCATCGATTCGCGTGGGACCACGACATCCAGTGGTGCATCAAGGTGGTGGGGTCTGCGGAACTTGATTTTCGCTTCACTCTCGTACAGACACTCACGGGGTACTGGGCCTTCGATGAAGGAATCTCAAAATTGAAGCAGGTTACTGGCCACGATCACCAGGCAGTCCAGCTCTACCTCATAGGTGCTATAGCCGGAGCAGCGCCATGGAAGTTCATTGTCGCTGTTCGTGCCCTACTCAATTTCCGGTATTTGGCCCAAGCGCCTGTCTTCACTACTGAATCTCTAGACAAGGTCACAGCCGCCCTGCAAGAATTTCACGACAACAAAGATGCGATCGTGCATCTTGGAGTACGTGACAACTGGGAAATACCAAAGTTGGAACTTCTGCAGAGCGTCGTTCTGAGTATCCAACAGTCCGGAGCGGTGATGCAATGGAGCGCCAATATCACTGAACACGCCCACGTTGACGAGATCAAGCAGCCGGCTCGCGCAGGAAATAACCAGAATTATTACAATCAAATTGCGCGTCATCTAGATCAATTAGAAAAATGTTTCTGTTTTGATCTTGCCACTCACATCAAAGAATGTTTGGCGGCGAATCAAATGGATGAGGGCTGGGACGAGGACGAGGATGAGGACCATGAACCGGATGCTGAAAAACACGCTATCGCCGAGTATCCCACCCCAATGCATCAAGTGATTGACTACTTCGCCATCTCAAAGGCCCTGATCCGGGGACTCTATCCCTCCGCACCTAAACCTTTTCGCATGTTCACGACTGGGACAACTGCCTTCCATCTTGCAGCGAGGCCATCACTGAAGTTGACTCTCGGGGAAGTTGCTCTAAAGTACGAACTCCCAGACCTTATTCCGGCTGCCATAGCATTTCGTGGACGAGAAAGAGACCCATTACCCCCTACAGATTGGAAGCTCCAAGTTTGGCACAAGGTGCGAGTCCAACAGGTCATGTATCACGAGAAGACTTTGGATTCTCCTCAGACCCTTCGTGCGATACCCCTGACGACCTCAAACCCTTACGGCCAGTATGATTCGGTGATCATCAGCCCACAATACGAGAGCAACTGGCCAAGACGTGGCCTTGAAGGTCATTCCATCGCTCAACTCAGAGTTATCTTCCACATCCTACCTTCTGACGAGTTCCTCACTTATGTGCAACATTTTCGTGTCGTCCCTCAGGGCAATCCCACAAATACGAACTCACTCACAGGGATGCATTCGTTGAAGCGTGCGATGAGAGCGAACGGACAACGCATCGGCGAGGTAGTTTCCCTTACCATGGTGCGTTCTCCTGTGCACCTGATGCTCAACTCCGGTCCTGAGGCCCACCCGCGTCTGACGAAGCTGAGCGGTTATGAATTGAGCACGGAGTTTTGGTTGAATAAGTATTGGTCAAAGGAGTCTTATTTCGCGCTTTCACCAGACACACATACTTAGATTTCCCCCATTTGATTGATATGGATATACACGAAATCGATCGTTATCGTTTAGTTTATCGATTAGAGAAGTGTGGCTGTGTTTCCAACCCCCTCGCAAATCGT
>JBBPTU010000845.1:0-16649 GCA_038094295.1 Tylopilus aff. beelii | reverse complement strand
GGGTCGCGTCGAGGGCCTGGAATACGCTCCAGCTCCAGGAGCTGCCCTGCAGTACTATTCCCACCCGAGGACAGGTGGCCTTGACGAGGTGGTTGTCCGTAGTTTCCTGCGTCAGCTAGGTAGGTCTTCTTTTTGTCGTTCCATGTCGCGAATAATCCTTTTTCCGAATAGCCCGAGCCCTCAAATTCTTGCGGACCAGGAACCTCATCCATCGAGACATCAAACCACAGGTAAACTCTCATTTACTTTTCCTGGACGTCTAGACTCATTGAAAACAGAATTTGCTCCTTACTCCGGCTTCTATAGAGGAACTGGCAAAAGGACACCCTATTGGGGTACCTATCCTGAAGGTTGCCGATTTTGGATTCGCTCGCTCCCTGCCTAAAGCCATGCTAGCAGAGACGCTTTGTGGTTCGCCGTAGGTTCCTATCTGATCTAGAAGTTAACTAAGGCTGAATGCTGTGCTAGCTTGTATATGGCACCCGAAATCTTGCGGTACGAGAAGTATGATGCAAAGGCTGATCTTTGGAGCGTCGGGGCTGTACTATACGAGATGTGTGTAGGGAAACCACCGTTTCGCGCGCAGAATCACGTCGAGCTCCTGAAGAAGATTGAACATTCTAAAGGTGTTAAGTTCCCGGACGAGGATCCTTCGCGTGTTCCTTCCAACCATTCTGCCCCACACTCTACGTCATCGGGGAAACCGGAAGAGACGCAGACAGTACCTCCCGACATCAAGGAGCTCATCCGAGCCCTTCTGAGGCGCCGACCGGCGGAACGTGCTAGCTTCGAGGAATTCTTCAAGAGCGAAGCCCTTGCAAAATCCAAGTTTCCTCGCCCAGCTCCTGAACCTCCGTTGCGCGTGACCACCATCACCACCGTTCCTAGCATTCAAACCGAAGAAGACTCGCCCATTAGCAATATCCCAGAGCACCACAAGGTAATTCCTCCGGAGGTGTTGGATCCCAAGGCGATGATCCCGCCCAGCAAGTTTCATTTTCGGAGAAGAGACACAATATCAGAGAACCCACCCACGGTGGCTGGTCCCGGCCCATCTCGAAGGTAATTTATTCGAGTATCCAGCTTCTCAATTGTTAACGTTGTTTCACCACTGAATAGCTCACCCTCATCGCGTGGTAAGGAATCCCCAAACCAGCTCGAACCTGCTCAGGTCCAAACTGACGCGGAACCCGACCCGATCGCTCAAAATGACAAAGGTCGACCCGTACCAAAGCCTTTGTCTACGGAAGGATCTTTCATTCCCGGTGAATCTGAGGAAGATGGAATTATTCGAAAAGAATATGTGCTTGTCGGCGATGTACGCGCCCTCGAGTTTAATCGTGCAGTTGATGGTCAGTAATATCCTACCCTACTTGTTCATGCAGATATCTCACCAGAATATCAACAGAACTCAGCACAGCCCGTCGAAGGACCCCTCGAGACCATCGCCCAATTGGATCTCCCCTCGTGGATGAAACTTACGCCTCGGACCATGTACCACCTTCGCCTCGTTCGAATTCCCCTTTAACTGCGCCACTCCCCACCACCTGTAACACCACCTTCCCACCCCCACCAAATCCTCTTGCTCCACCTCTTTCCTCTTCCCCTGGTCGCGCGGCTTCCAACGCGCTTAGTCGTGCGCTGACACTTGCATCTCGTAAATTATTTGGAGTGTCAACTCCTAAATCACCAATTTCCCCAGGCTCAGGCCATTATCACGCACCGCCGTCCCCACGCCGGCCACAACTCTTGTTAAGGTCACCGACAAATGAGGCCGTGGGCAAGAATGGTATCCCCGCGGTCCGCGATCCGATGGAGGATGAATTACTCGCCACGCTGGAAGAGTTGGCCCAAAAGACGGATATCTTGGCACACTGGGCGGACGAGATGTACGAAGCCGTGAAGGCTATTCCTCAGAGTCCGTGTTCTTGGCCCCTTCACTGATTCCTCCGTGGTTGACACTCGCGTTACGTTACAGAGCCTCTTCCTGACCCTACCAAGTTTGCACGTCGTGAAGGCGAAGGCGAGAAGCACGCCGAACGACGACGGAACGCAGATCAAGAGGCCGAATACGTCGCCGTGACCTGCGTCGCAGTGTACATGCTCTTGATGTCGTTCTCCCAAAAGGGAATCGATAAGCTGCGGAATTACCAAGAGCATCTGTGCATGCGGTATCCCGATGAAGATTTCGTGGTCAGCGTGGGTTTCGATGACGGTACGTTTTTTTCTGATTGGGCTTATCGAGTCGACGTTCACACCTTTGTTCAGCCCTGGCATGGTTCAAAGAGCAGTTCATCAAGTGCAACGATCGTGCGGCGCTCGTGAAGACATGGTTGCCCATGCACTATGACGGCCCGACGATATATCTCGATCAATTAGTATACGACCGGGCGCTTCTGCTCGTCAGTAGTTTGTCTTTTGGTTAGTGATGTCATCGCTAACGTCTTGCTTTGCAGAGCCGAACAGCCGCTCGGAAGGAGCTATTGGACCAAGCAACAAGCCCTGATGAATGCGAGAAATTGTATGAAGAATCACTGTGGTGCCTTTACACGCTGCAAGATGACCTCCAACAAGACAACCCGTTCAGGGAGGAAGATCGAAACACGATCGCGACGTGTGAGTTTCCTTCTCTTCCTCGACCTACGCACTGCTCACCCCCGGTCTTCGTGTAGGGATAACGCGGACCAAGCTCCGCCTTGTTCGATGTCGGGCCCGGATGGGCATGAACGACAAGGACAGGATGAAAGATGCACTCGCGGATCAGAACCTAGTGGATGCGAGATATCCGCCACCTTGGGATCCACAAGCTCTGGAGAAATTCCAACAGCAACAGCAGGCTGTGGCTGGGCAACGTCGGTAGCATCGCTCGTCGAACACTCATCTCTCGAATTTGCACGCTTGTTTTCATCCCCATCGGTACGATCACTTCACCCCATCGTCCACCGAACGCTCTAGATGCGACGAGCTCTCGACGGTCATCTTGGTTCGTGCCAGGATTGTACATATATATTTATGATATTTTTTCTCCTTCTATGAGGTGACATTCCTGCCGTAGGGACATTACTCATTCAAATACCATTGTACTTATCACTTATGGAGCTGTTGCCTCTGTAATATCCGACTGCTGTATCTTTAGACGGTAACACGAACCATTTTAATGCCGGTAGGGGAAGGATAGCATTCGAATATCCGCGACAAAATCGGGGACCGCTAGAACGGCGTTGCGCACTAAGGAGTCATTAACACATTACGGGTACCGTCTCCACAACAACGGTGCAATGCTCAGATGGGCGATGACACTCATTGTCCCGTCAGAAGTCGAACCCCTTGTTCAAGTCTTCATATAACAACTCCTTCATCCCAGCAGGAAGGAGTGGTTCCCCGCCAGGCCGGTCAGCGATGTACTCTGCAGCGCATCTGAAAATCAAACCACGTCGAGATAAATCGAAACTGACTAAACGGCATCTCAACGCTCTCCTTGGGGTTGAACCTGATGGTCGGAAAGTCCTACGAAATCGCGGGACATTACCAGGACGCGTTGATCGGACGGGTTCTGGAATTGGAGATTGGGTGGACTTACGACATAGGGTATCTCGTCCAGCGGAACTGTTCAGATGGGGTTCAGATGTATGACGCATCGGGGTTGCGAAGAGAATCTATGACTACGTGATACTTACCCTTATCGTCGACGACGCGTTTTGTAACGCCAAGCGCCGTATCTGTCGTCATCTGCACGGGCCCAAGATGACGCGTTGGAAATCCCAGCTGACGGAGCTGTGATGTGCGGTCTCGAGGGGGATCATCACCTGATCTCTGGGTGAGAAAAGAACGGTGATTTCAGGGAAAGCGGATAGAACACGTATACCTAGAATACCCTGAGACGGAGATTAGTCAAAGGAAGCAGAATGGAATCGCAAATGCCTTGCCCCGAATAAAAACCAGTCGAATTCTAGTCCGTCTTCGGGCTGAAGCTTCCGTTCCGCCTTGGGATCTAGCAGACATACTTTGGCCAGAGGAACGCCCTGATCGTTCAGCAACTCCATAATCGATTGCGCGTAAACTTCGGAAGATGCGACCGGTCCACTTAAGGTCGCCAATTTTTCCCGCAACGAGGCGCAAGATCTTTGTGAGAGGTGCGTGAACAATACACGGGCAGACGGACCGGCCAGCATCTTCATGTGCTATCAATTCAGCATTAGCTTGGTTCGACTCGGCGGTTTGCCGGTGAACCCACAGTATACTCGAGTTCCACCCATGGGGGAAGGGAGTTGGGAGTTGCTTCGTCCTCCTCCATGTGCTCTGCGAATTTTCTCAGTCGTCTCTTTCTCAACGGATACCGTGGGTTGAATGACCTATGACATATGCCAGACCCATTTTGGTTAACCAGTAGCTGTGATCCCAGGGTAATCTTTCCTGATCAAACCTTGCCTCTTGAATGTAGTGGAGTTGTCGAAGCGGCCCACCACGGTGATATTCACCTGTCGAACCACTGTGAAAAGTATACTATTCCCCTTTTGATGGCAGACTCGATATACTGCACCGTAAAGGAATCGCGTTAGCGAGGCTGAGATCAGTCGAGTAGTAACTTATCAAGCATGTGCACTGGTTGGATCACACTGGAATTACCACCAGTAAGGTAATCATCCCTTTTTGGAAACCCATTTTAATTCTAGTCCGTGTGCCTCGCGGATACGGATCCGGTAATAGTGCTAGTTGCTACTAGTACCTCAGCGACTCTACGTCACCCGTGGACTAACTACTCAAGACTAGGTTCAGCTACTACCGCTTAGCTGGCTCATAACGTTTACATCGTTTCTCAGGGATGTAGTGAGTGAGTTTATTACTAGTAAAGTGAGTGGCCCATCACGGGGACTGTCGTTCTGTGCGCTACTGACGAGTTGCTAGGGTCGGCGGAATTGATTTGTCGACCGCTCGCGTGGTTTCGGAGCTTCTCCAGATGTTACCCGTGTGTTGCACGATTTCATCGGACACTCCACAGCAGATCGCTTGGGCCGCACGGTTCCATCGGACGTGATGACCCATGACGACTTCCTTCCTGAAATGAACTTGCTGACGCACCGAAGGACCCTTTCGCCACTGGTGACGGGTATAAAGAAGGAACGATGGTTTTCGGTTCACTCACTTCTCTCTTGGCACGACGACGATAACAACCATGCGATTGCCCAACGCGAAATTCAGAGTTGCGATATGGTACGGTGTCGTCGTCGTGGTCCACAGCATGCCGACTCACTTTTTGCTGACAGCGGTGGGGGTGTCGGTGGCTTGACACTCGCCGTCGCTTTATCCAAATACCCCGACATCGAGGTCGAGGTATTCGAAGCTGCCAAACAGTTCACCGAGGTCGGTGCTGGTGTCGGCGTTTGGCCACGATCCTTCAAGGTGCAGACATTCTCCCAAGTCTGCTTGACTATACCTTGATGACATCATTCGTTTCAAGGTCCTGCAGAAGTTGGGCAGAGGAATCGAGCTTGCGCTCATGAATGCAGCGACAGATTATCAGTACACGGAAGATTTCGGTAGGTGTATTGGATGCCGTTTTCAACCACGGCCTGCTCACGGAGAAAAGTTCCATCTTTGATATATCGCAAAAGCGACCAACCGGAAGGATTCGAAATATTTAAATTGATGACCAAAGGTGATTTGCAGCCGAACCAATTTCGACAGCGCATCCTGACTTACGATTTGTCCCAGGTGACTTGATGAGATTCCATCGAGCAGACTTCCACGGAATTCTACTCTCGTATCTTGCGCCGTCATGCAAGACATATACGTCAAAGAGACTTGTCTCATACTCCCAGCCAGCGGCCTCATTGAAATCCCCGATAATCTTGACCTTCTCAGACGGGACATCATCATCGTGCGACATGCTGGTGGGCGCTGATGGCGTTAAATCAGTCGTTCGTGGCTGCATGATGCGTGAAATTTCCCAGACTCTGAGTGGACCAAGAGCGGCATATGCATTGTCCTGTGTCGACCCCATCTGGAGTGGGTCTGTTGCTTATCGCACATTGATCGACGCCGAGAAGTTGCGCGCTTATGCACCGCATCATCGAGCACTTCGAGAACCCACGATAGTACGTTAGGTCTCTTCTGACTGCCTTCGAGTCCATTGACGAGTCGACACAGTACGCAGGCAAGGACGCTGTGAGTACGAGGCATCGATGAGGGCCCTTCATTCTGAGCTCGTTTGCAGTTCTTCCTCGTGTATTTGATTTCCAAAGGGAAATACCTAAACTTCGCCGGGTTTACTCTGTCGGAGGAACTCGTTCGAACTTCCTACCAAGCTGACACATCACAGAGGAGAAGATTCGAGGGTCCGTGGGTACGCGAGTTATCTAAGGAGGAGATGCGCAGACCGTTTCAGGGACTCGAGAGAGACGCAATGCCGATACTCAAGGTGAACGTCACCCGTATTTAAATCTACCGTCTCACTGATAACAACCCACCTCATTTAGTGCATCGACAAAGGAACTATGTGGGCTGTCCACACTGTCAAACACCTCCCGTCAAACAACCATGGAAGGGTTGCACTGATTGGTGATGCAGCTCATGCAATGATGCCCTTCCAAGGGGCTGGTGCTGGCCAAAGCATCGAGGTATGTTGCACCCTCGCGAGGCCATCAGTAACTAAAAAAATGGCTAGGATGCCTACCTTCTCGCTACCGTGCTTGGGCATCCGTCGACCAGACTAGAGACGATACCTCGCGCCTTGGCTGTGTACGACAGACTGAGGCGCCCATTCTCGACGAACGTCGCCCTCAGTTCCAAGTCTAATGGGCAGATGAGTGTATGGCAAGGCGAACATATTCCCCTCTCGAAGTACGGTGAGACGATAACGAAGAACTGGGAGTGGGCCTGGATGAGCGAGCTGGACGGTGCGCTGCATGATGCGACGAAGATGTTGAATTCGAATGTACCACGCTAGGATGTATACGTATTTCCGAGGCACCTCCGATATACTGTACTTGTACGTGCAACTGGCAGACCCTATAGACTAATCGACTGTAAATTTGACGTGAGCGGATCAGATGTTCAGAGAGTTACCACACTACGAATCAACGGTTCGACCAGTCACGGCTTCCGTATAGACCGCGTGTGTTGGGATTAGCAGCCTCTTTACTTCAAACATCGTCAAGCGATAGTATACTAGTAGAAGGAATCTGTGGTGTGATAGTGCAGCTTACAATGCTTGGGCTAGTGTGCAAATGCATCATCAATCAAGCGATACACACTCATGACTCGCATTCCAATCCACGAGCTACTGTACATGCGCGAAGAAATCTGCATACTACTACCAACACATGGCATCACTCCACGATACATATTCGTACAGACACCGAACTCAAGCAGACCCCACTTCGTTCACCTAGTACGACACGTTCGTGAAAGCCTTTGCTTCTTCGTTGCCCTGGAGCTTTTCTATTTCCTCTGCAGTTTCTTTTGGGTGCTCAAGCGCCCACTCATACCCTGCAATGACGGGGTAGTTGAGGCGAACTTCGTTGGCCGATTTCTCGGTGAGGCCGGCACGGAGTGCCGCAGACTTGTCCTTCTCCGGGACGACGACGCCGACCTCGTCGAAGTAAGCTTGGCCATGCTGCGGGCCAACGACCGCAAGGAACTCTTCCAAGGTCGCCGGCGGCGCGGAAGGGGGAGGACCTGTGAAATACTGGCTCGGAAGGGGGAAGTACAGCGCGCCAGAGCTCATCGTGTACAGGACGAACAGGAACGTGATGCCCTGAACGAGGGGAATGACGGGCTTGCCGTAGATGGGCGGAATGTTGAACAAGTTTTGCGCGGGGGAAGCCTCTCGCTGAACTGCCCAGGCCTGGGGTACGATGTCGAGGGTGTTGACCAGGTTGAGGTTCCACCCTTGGTAGCTCTTCGAGCTGCCGGTCTTACGAGCGGGGAACGTGGCGGAGAAGAGCTCAGTGAAGCCTCTGTTTCCGGGACTAGGTCCCGCAGTAGGGTACGTCAGAGTGCTGTCAGCGGGGAGGACTCCAGAAGCAACCAAGGCAAGTGCGACGGTGGGAGAGAGGGCACCGCCGAGACTGTGACCGGTGGTAACGAATCTAGTCTCATCGGATATATCCACGCCGCTGAGAAAGTCAAGGAGCGTCGTGCCCGCGGCCGCAGCACCCTCTGGCGACGGGACGGTGAACAGCAAATGCGTTCCACGGGCCGTTCCTTTTGCAAGGTATGGGGTACCTGGCACAATTTGCGACACAGGAACGACCACGGGTGCGTTAGTGATCCCGCCGGCTACCCAGGCATTGAAGTCTACAACAGCATTCACTGCAAAGTTTTGGTTGACCCACACATATTCTGACTCGACAGGAGTACCGGCGATGGCGACGACGTAGGTCGGGTGCACGGAACCATCTTCATACTGGAGGGCCGGATGATAGGCGATATACAACGAGTTATCGGGGCCTGTGGTATCGTCGTCCGGCTTCGACTTCCATACTACCGGACCCCAAGCGACTTCCCAGCCAAGAACAGGAAGTAACAGCTGGAGTGTCGCTTGGAGTGTTTTCTGGAGGGACGTCTGGGTCCCCTTGAGATCATTGACTGCGTTGGAGGCGAGAGACAAGGTGAAGACTTGTTGGAAGACGTCGAGGGACATTGCAGAGGCTGGGTACACTTGGTGGGCAGAGGCCATCAGCTAACCAGGACCTGGGGCGAGGTGCATTGGAGTGGGCGTACCGTTGGGTTCTGCAGAAAACCTGCAGCCCAGAGAACTTTAAGGAAATTCTTAAATACTTCATCTATAGGGACATGTTCCCGTCCCGATACTATTCTCGTTCCTTCCGGCCATCAGCAGAAATAGCGCTGATGAACATGATTATCAGAACATACTGGATGGTATGTGAAATGATGAAAATCGATATCGAGGATAACTCCAATAGGAGCGTCATGTGAGGACTCGGAAGCCGTCTTGAGAATAAAGTTGACCGTTATCATGGCCAATATAAGTGAGGACCTGGAAACTGTCTTCCACACATGGAGAGTCGGTATCGAACTCTTGGATCCAGAAGCGAAGGGTAGCCAGGATACTCTGTTGACATTACGGGTACCTTACCGGATAATCATAAGCCCTCGGTTGCAATTGTCTGGGAAGTAGGAGGTAAATTTGCGGATGGCACTGAGTGGCACCTGCCACCAGGGGGAAAAGTGATAAGTATCTATAACTGAGGAAACACACATGTGCCAGTGTATCCATCATGATAATCTGGTGCCACCAGTAAATTGCACAGCAACGAAGCGATGGGTGGTGTGATCGAGGCGGGAATCGTGTTGCGGGAAAGCGTGTCGTGTAGCATAGTCTGCGCACGAAGAAGAAGAGAAATCCGAGTCATGCCCCGGAGGCTGGGCCTGCAGCGCCAGAAATACGAAATTTACACGAAAACTTACGAGCCCAGCCAATTTACCTGCCAGTGACTCCACTTAGCACGACGCCCATCGTCACGCGCAAAGGCACATCGGACTCCCTCCAGCGGACGTGCGGATGGGTCCCGGCGAGCGGCTCAACTGTCTCCCCGGTAAATTCGTGCACAGCCACCCGTAAAACCGGCATCGCCTTCCCCTTCGAGCGCGACAACACCCATCGCTCACGCCGTCGCCGATTAACCCCCTTCGAGCGCAACCGCCCCCGTGACACGCCCTACCGCTCGCATACTGCAGCCCTCGCACCACCAACATCCATTCAAGCTAGACCTACCGCTGTTCGAGCGCAACCGCTCGCCTAATGTGCCCAACGTATCCATCTGAGTGTAACCGCGAACGACGCCCCCACCGTGTCGCTGCGACAACGACATGGCAGCAACGGCGAGCACCCCACACCCCACCGCTTTGTCAAGTACGCTCCCGCATTCCCGGCGAGCCTCCCCCTCACCGCCGTCTCGTTGATGACAACGATGATGCGGGGGCGGCAACTACACTGCAACCACCGCGTCCACGACGATGATACGTCCTGGCCAGTCCCCCACCTTGTCATCGTCGATGATGCAGCAGCGGCAGCAGCATGCCACCGAGTCATTGAAGACGACGATGCGGCGACAATACCACGACCACTGCATCGTCCAGGACCGCGCATCCTGGATCGCCATGACCATGCTCCCGCCACCACCGCCGTGTCATCAGCGACGACTACGTGTTCGCATCGTCAACGACGATGACGCGTCTGGTCCCTATCATCGCGCCGTCCCCACCACGCCGTCCCCATCACCCCGTTGTCAACCGACAACGGGGCAGCGGCAGCCTAGTCACTTTCATTTTTACAGTCCTGTAGTACTGCCACAAGCGTAATAAAATGTGTACACGCACGAAATAAGACAGCGAGTGGGCTTATTCTCCGCGACTCGGTCAAGCGTGAAAAGGACAGAAGAGGATGTCGTCATTTTCCTAATACATCAAACTCAAGCAGAGCCTGCGTCGTGATATCCTTTGCTTCTTCGTTGCTCTGGACCCTCTCGATTTCCTCTGCAATTTCTTTTGGATGCTCGAGCGCCCATTCATACCCCGCAATGATGGGGTAGTTGAGGCGAACTTCGTTGGTCGATTTCTCGACGAGGCCGGCACGGAGCGCCGCAGACCTGTCCTTCTCCGGGAGGACGATGCCAACCTCGTCGAAGTAGGCTTGGCCATGCTGCGGACCTGCGATCGCAAGGAACTCTTCCAAGGTCGCCGGCGGCGCGGAAGGGAGGACCTGTGAAATGCTGGCTCGGAAGGGGGAAGGACAGCCCGCCCGAGCCCATAGAGTGCATGACGAACAGGAACGTGATGCCCTGGACGAGGGGAATGACGGGCTTGCCGTACATGGGTGGAATGTTGAACAAGTTTTGCACGGGGGAAACCATTCGGTGAACTGCCCAGGCCTGAGGTACGATGTCGAGGGTGTTGACCAGGTTGAGGTTCCATCCTTGGTAGCTCTTCGAGCTGCCGGTCTTACGAGCGGGGAACGACGCGTAGAAGAGCTCGGCGAGGGCCCTGTTTCCGGGACTAGGTCCCGCAGTAGGATACGTCAGAGTGCTGTCAGCGGGGAGGACTCCGGACGAGACCAAGGCAAGCGCGAGGGAGGGAGAGAGGGCGCCGCCAAGACTGTGACCGGTGGTAACAAATCCAGTCTCATCCGATCTATCTACGCCGCTGAGAAAGTCAACGAGTGTCGTGCCCGGTGCTGCAGCACCCTCTGGCGACAGAACGGTGACCAGCAAGTGCGTTGCAAGGGCCGTTCCTTTTGCGAGGTATGGGGTACCTGGCACAATTTGCCGCCCAGGAACGACCGCAGGTGCGTTAGTGATGCCGCCGGCTACCCAGGCATTGAAGTCCACGAGATCGTCTACTGCAAAGTTTTGGTTGATCCACACATATTCGGACTCGACAGGGGTACCCGCGATGGCGACGACGTAGGTCGGGTGCTCGGAACCATCTTCATACTGGAGGGCCGGATGATAGGCGATATACAACGAGTTGTCTGGGCCCGTTGTATCGTCTTCCGGCTTGGACTTCCATACCACTGGGCCCCAAGCGAGTTCCCATCCAAGAACAGGAAGCAACAGCTGAAGTGTCGCTTGGAGTGTTTTCTGGAGGGATGTCTGGGTTCCTTTGAGATCATTGACTGCGTTGGAGGCGAGAGACAAGGAGAAGACTTGTTGGTAGACGTCGAGGGACATGGCAGAGGCTGGGTACACTTGGTGGGTAGAGCATCAGCTAACCAGAACCTGGCGCGAGGTGTATTGAAATGGCGTACCGTTGTATTCTGCAGAAAATCTGAAGCCCGGAAAATTGAAAGGAAATTCCTAAATACTTTGTCTATAGGGACACGTTCCCGTCCCGGTACTATTCTCGTTCCTTCTAGCCAGCAGCAGAAATGGCGCTGATGAACTTGATTATCGAAACTTACTGGATGATGTGTAAGATGCCAGTGATGAAAAGGATGTCGAGCATGACTCCGATAGGAGCGTTGTGAGGACTTGGAAGCCGTCTTGAGAATATAGTTGGTACAGAGACCATGATCATGGCCAATTGATATGAGTGAGAACCTGGAAGCCGTCTTCCACACACGGAGAGTTGGCATCGGACTCTTGGTCCGGGATTGAGAAGCGGGGCCTGAAGGGGTTGATATTACGGGTACCTCACCGGATAATCATATGCCCTCGGTTGCAATTGTTTGAGAAGGCAGGGGGCAAACGGAGATGGCACTGAATGGCACCTGCCAGCGGTTACGCTTATATCGGGAAATCTACAGTCGAGATGTCAACATTGGCGGCACGGCCTCTTGGAGTAATGTAAGGACTATTCCGGGGGGCGCTCAACCCGAGTGTATGCACACACTGTTGCTTATGAACACAATACCCAGGTTGACGAATCAAAACGTTGAGGCCTGGGGAGGGTCGAAAGTTGTAAACCAGTAGAACGTTGGAAGGAAAACATTTATTCCAGACACTTTCACCTGAGGTGGAACGGTCAGCTACGAACCACTGGGGGCAGAGGGTAACAATTTCTGGCGCCGTAATGAAGCCGCGAAGCGCACCATCATGCTACCTCCAGCACTGACACCATGAGGTATAAGAAAATGTAGCGGATTATCCAATATTGATGCATGTACAGTAGGGCAATCTATAGATATGGCGTAAATCTCCCCGGAATGGCACCCAACGAGCGTGAGATGAGCTCAACCGTCCCATCGTCAATCATCTCCTCTTCGCCAAGACTCTCGCAATGCTCGCCTTGAGGACGCTGGTAGCCTTCTCAACGTCCTTCTTCGACAATGCTGCCGTGGCTGCGATGCGAATTGTCGGGCGTGAATCGACCATCTCTTGGCCTCTTAGGTGCTTGCCGCGCGTGATGAACACCCCGTTGGCAAGGGCGTCGTCAACGATATCCTGCAAGAGCCGCTCCTCTGTATCGTGATCGGGTACAGGAGGATTGACCATGAGATGCTGTTGAGAGCTGCGGAGACAAAAGTGGATGATGGGACTGGCTCGATGACCAAGCACCGTGATACCCTCCGTCTTTTCTAATGCAGAACGGATGGTGTCGACGTTCTCGTGGAGAGTAGAAAGGACCGAAGGAGTATTTTGCAAGTAGCTAATGGCCTCTGATGCGGAAGTTGCGAGAAGGGCTGGCATTGATGCAGAGAAGACAAATGAGGTACCGTTGATGCGCTATCAGACGGGAGTTAAAACGGTAGTTTACTAAAGTTAATCGAGCAACCTACCTGGTGTTCGGTAACAATAGAAGAACCAGCACAAAAGCCACCAGCCGAGCATAAACCGTTAGCAACAGAGCCCACAAGCATGTCAATCTGCGCAGCCTAAAAGACGGATATCAGATGATGCATGTTCAGGTTGTGCTGGGGAATAAAGTACCGGAACGTTGTAAAGTTCAGTCAAACCACGACCAGTCCGACCCACTGTACCAAATGAGATGCTCTCGTCAAGGATGAGCCGGTACTTATACTTGTGCTTGAGTTCGATCTGTTGACTGCTTAATACAACGAAGAAGGAAAGCGTCATTCGACAAACCAGTCTGGGAAGATCAACCATTTCACCGTCGCGTTCAAAGATGCCTTCAGTTATAATGAAGCGACGCGTCAATGGACCCTTGCGCTTTTTTCTTTCCTTCTCGATGCTAATGAGAACGTCCTCGAGACTCTTGAGGTCATTATGGTCATACCACCGAATCGTCGAACGAGAGATTTGAATGCCCTTTTGTACAGCAAAGTTTACACAACGATCGGCGACAATAACATCTCCTCGCTTGCAGAAAGCAGGGATGACAGAGGAGATGGTTGAGAAACCCTGAGAGTAAAGAATGGACGCTTCCGTTCCCAGGAACTCCGCAATGTTGCGCTCCAAGTCAAGGTGTACGTCTATTTGGCGTGTGAGCCATGCGCGCACCGTGCAGACGACTCGGACCCACCAACAGTCCCATAGAAACCTGGGGGACCGCAGCTTCCAAGACCGTATTTGCGCAAAGTTTCGACAGCCTTTTCTTTAAGATGCTCGTTGCCTGCGAGTCCAGAAAAGTTGAAGCTCGCCAAATTGATCACGGTCTTGCCATTGGAAAGCTTGGGTTTAGGACCAGTGGGACCACTGATGACGGGTACAGAGGTGAGGTCACGTTGCTCCCAGTCGCTCAAAGGTTGGACAAGGCTGTCCGGCGTCCATTCGTCCACTAGTTCGTTGATTTCCTGCACTCTGCTCAGTAAAACGTGGCAATGCGCTACCAAAAAAGCAAACCTTTTCGGAGAACTGAATAAAGTGTTTGCCTTGCTTGTCTCCTCGCGTTCGTGACTGTAGCAGCGTACGAATGGCGAAAATGACGAGAATCAACTCTAAAATAGTTCGACCTGGATCGTTCTGGTGCGAGGACTTGACGTATCGTGCGACCACAGCAGAACCAGGAATCTTGTAGAACGTCGACTCGAGCCTCGAGAGGGAATAAGCCAGGAGGGCAAGGACTGGCTCCAGGGCTGAGGAGGGGGTATCCGACATGTTGGTGGTCGTCAAGAACTGTCCAACGTCGCGGCAACTGTGAAAACCGTGATTACATAACCCTATTTCATTCAGCCTCAGCTATTCTGAGCGTCACGAACCGTTGTCAAACTTGTCATTGAACCAGGTCTTATCTTGACCCACCACTACCATTACCGGGAGACTCAGCGACTGAGATTCACGCTAGCGAGATTATCGGGCGTATTGAAGAACGCAAAAGTCTCCAGTGGCGGAGCGCAGCGGTTGGTCCCGGTCGGATGGCTGTGTGTATCATTGGACTTGATGGTGCGCCGTGACACTTCGAGATCAAGCTTCTGCCTAACCTCGTCCAACTCGAAGCAATTGATGGGCAGCATCCTGCCAACCTGATTATGGGCGCGAATTGAACACGTAAATACTGTTACATATCCTGCTGAAAAGGTCTCTTGACGCTTCTTTTTCGCACAAACGTGTCACTCTGTCTGCTTACTACTCATCATAGGTTTCTCGGGACGATTGATGGTACCCCTATCTGGACTTCGGGTGGAATCATTTCGAGACGGGTGACGCTCGTTGTCAAACGAGTGGACAGACGTCTGTGATGTGCGGGTTGATCAGGGCCCGTCCCGAAGTCAGGGCTCTCTCTGGAAAGCGTGTCACGGCTCCGGTACAAATATGTAGTGGGGGTGTCGGCGAAGCGAAATACGGTCTCCCGTGACAACGGTTTGCCGCGGCAGGTACTCCGGCGAGCGTCAGGGGCTTAGATCCTGTCGCTTGCAATCCCACGCTGTCTGACGTTTCACACTGGGTTTGTGCGGCATCTATCCGACCAACGCCGGCCCGCACGGCATGGGTGATGAACGAAATCAAGGGCCGGGCAATCAACCTTTTTCGAAACAAAGGTAAGGCTCTCATTATATCGCATCCCAGGGTGCGTTTAGGAATTGTTTAGGAACAAATGGGGAAGTGCCATCTCCATCATTTGAAGACGCTGAGGCGACCGGTCCATGAGGCCCGAATTTCGCGGCAGGGGAACTGCAAAGACCTCGGTGACCAGGTACGATCATACAAACTATTTTTCGTGAAAGCCTCCGAATATTGACAGGACTGTCTTATGAAGAATGCGAGCACAACGGCCTGGCCTCTGCTGGCATACCAATTTTCACTTTGAAATCACATACGAGCGTATCGGCGGGCTTTCAATTCTTCACCCTGAAGCGAAACACTGGTACCTAAGGTTCAGGCTTTCAGGGCCAGGTTTAGACCGAGTAATGCGAGTCCCCCAACTGACCTTACATAACAGCACGCCTCATATTACACATAGTACTCGCTATCTAATAGGGCCGGTCGAAGACTTTCTTAAGGTGTTGCAGTTTCGATAACGCGCGGTAAGCAATGCTTGGTGGTGGGTATCCCCTCACGGATATGGATCGACGATAGTCGTGACGTAACCACCGTAACCCGTCTACTTCGCGTTTCAGGTTTGACACATTAGTCCATGACGGCCTATTTAGCGAGGGCACCTGCCATCTCTTGTCACCTATCTTTCCCCTCACTTTATTGCTGCGAGGCTATGTCTGACGATGTACAATCCCTCGTGGCGGCATTGAGGCTCGGTAACTACATGGCTCGTCAGTGCGTTCAATCTTGCAATGCAAGCTGATCTAGATATTTTCCACTGCAGTCGTAGGAGTCACTGTCATGTCGTATGATTACAGTGAGTTATGACTATTCCGTGCTCCAAGGAACGTTCTCACTGATAATGCTAATTTCGTAGTTCTTACGCTTCCAAGAGAGGTACTTTGTATTGTTCGGTTATGCAGCCATCTTCTGTCCACTCAAGTTCGCCGTAGATCAATTATATTTGGGTTGGGTGACCAACGTATTGGCAAGGATTACTTCTGATATCGATTATCCTAGAATCAACCTTGGTCGTGGATATCAGCCATGTTTATTATCGTCAGTGTCAGGTGTTTCACGTTCATACTCATACTGACCCAGTTCAAAGGTTCGCTATTTTGGACTGTTTTATGCTATGTAAGTCTTTCTGAAGGTCCCGAAACATTGAAAAAGGCACTAAAATTGACTACCCTACAAAGAGCTCTATCACTTTGTATGTGTTAGTCAGTGCTACGTGTGGAACTCTTTACT
>JBBPTU010000844.1:0-17144 GCA_038094295.1 Tylopilus aff. beelii | reverse complement strand
AGATGGAGATCAACGTAATCAGTGCACTGATATACCTTTTTGGACCTGACGCAAATGGTGGTGTGAGTGTGATAACAGCCCAAATACAACATGACGACGATAGCTAGAACACTCCCATCGATGATGCCCATAGTTCTTTACAGAAGACTTCATATATGTACAAATACTTCTGTATCACCCGATCCATCACACTCGACAATGTTGTGGCATACAAGCACTTCCAAATTTACTGACGCAAACGGTGGTGGATGACTGTAATAAATCAATGACGCCGCACTACTCCCCAGGCATGCGTGTTCAATTGCGGACCATTCATGTACTGTCGTGGGGATAAGTCCGACTTTTACTAAGATAAGGGCTGAACTCGCTTGGCAGACATGCCGTTTACAGATGGCACTCACTGTCACTATCATGTGAAGAGTTGATGTGGTCTCCTGAGGAAGGCCTCCCTCGTTGGAAATGCGGCATCCAGACACTTGTGTGCTCGACAACGATCTAAGACAACCAGCGCATTCAGTCGTGCAATCCCAAAGCTAGCTCATAATGTAGCTCCATCCACAGCAGGGACGAATGACGATGGTACACGGCGTGTAAAAAGTCCTCATCAATAGTTGACGCTGAGGCGATGGGGCGAGACGGACCTGGTGTGAAACAATGGAACACTGCAACTATGTCCCTCAGACTTCCGAGAAAAGCACCCACTGGCAAGGCGTCCCGACGGCGTGGATCAGAAACACGGGAGGATAACACGCATTGCTACGGGAGACGTGCGCTCCGATGCCATATAACCTCCTTGGGGGTATCGAACGCCTCCTCCAACCTGTGAACGCATGCCAGTGCTCATGGACTTGCAGGCCACCGCTGTTAAAACCCAGCTGATCTGACCGCAGCTTTTCATTGAGGGTTCATGAAGATTCGTGATGAACAGCACGCAACGCTGGGTCAAGGGTGTGGTGATTTAGGTGAGGACGGGTCGGAAAACACGAGATAATAAACTGCCGCGGAGCCAATGAGCGGGTACATGCGTCAGGGACTCATGGCAATGCCAGCAGTTCACTGGCATAAAAGGCCGAGCGGCTTGCCGCACGTTCTTCTTTCCATTGACTTGACACCCAGCCAGGATGTCTCAAGCAAGGATGGGAGAGGGGACAAGTTACGACGCCAAGTGAGTTGTAAATCGCAACGCCATCTCACTACCTGGTCGGAGCTCACGTAGATCATCTGTAGCAAGCCCTTTCCGTTCGATCTCACCAGTCAAGTCACTCGGGATGGTCAAGATCCAGTCGCGTCCGGCGGGTTTGCGGACATCTATCGGGGATTACTTCAACAAAATGGCAAGTCAATCAAGGTGAGCGCCTCACTTTCGTGACCAATAAGACAACCAATAAACACCATCAATATCACCAGGTCGCTATTAAAGCTATCAGAAACTACTCAGGCGAGGACGGCGATTTCGCCAAGAAACAAAAGGTGACATGTCGTTCGCTTTCGAGTTCCTGTGACTCACTAACCATTCTTGTAGCGGCTACGACGAGAGATCAAAGTGTGGGTGGACCTCAAACACCCCAACGTCTTGCCACTTCTTGGGATTACCATGGGATTTGGCCGGTTCCCATCCATGGTGTGCCCTTGGGTAGAGAACGGCTCCTTGTCGTCTTACCTCAATGCCCGTTACGAAACCCTCAAGGCGGCTGAGATTCTTGGTCTAGTAAGCTTTTGCCGGGATTGCTTCCAGGACGAGAAGCTGATCCAGTCTTATAGCTTAACAATGTCGCATCTGGCCTCCAGTATCGTGAGTGCGCCAGATCTCAGCCTTGTCACTCTAAACAACATCCTCGGTAGTTCATTCATGTTCCGTCGTGCACGGTGACTTATCCGGCGTACGTTTTTCCCGTTCATATCAACTCGTTACTTCCTCCAGCCCACTCTCCAGTCAAACGTTCTCATCTGCGAGGAAGGCAGAGCGTGTATCGCTGACTTTGGCGTATCGATGTTATTGACCAAACTCGGTGAATCTACATTCGTCACATCGTTTCAGGCGAGAGGTACCTTGCGCTGGACGGCCCCCGAGTTGCTTGAACTCGAGCAACCCAGAGAGCTGGATATCGTGCCCACGATAGAGACCGATATATACTCGTTTGGGGGTGTCATGTTGCAGGTTGGTAGCCACTTACCGTCGAACGATTTGACATACTAGTCACGTTGGACAGATCCTGAGCGGCAAAGTGCCATATCACTACTACCAGCGCGATCCACAGGTCTTACTCGCGATCTCAAAAGGGATAACGCCGAAGCGGCCGAACAGTGTGCTTATCACAGATCGCCGATGGACGTTCATGCAACAATGTTGGTCTACTCTAGATATCGTTCGAACCAGGCCCACAAGCAAGGAGATCGTGAAGTTTGTCGAGGAGGAGCTCGCAGGGGATCGTCCCACTAGTAGGGAGGTTATAGATTCTATTGGAAAAGAGCTCGCTGGATCACCTCCCACTAGTTCTAAGATTACGGACTCCATGGAGGAGCTCGATGGATACCTTTCCACTAGTTCCAAGACTATGGATTCTAGTGTGGAGCCAGCTGGATACCATCCCGCCCGCCAGCGGGTTGTGAGGGGGGGCTTCCCTAGATGGATGAAAGGTTGGCTTAATTTGCTCTTCCAGCTCAATGCCGATGATATAGTGGTATTGTACGTTTTCTGGAATATGTCGGATATACTATGCTGATCGAAGGTTTGTAACTAGTGTTGTCGGCCCGTCGGGCAGCGGAAAGAGTACAGTACGCCATTCCTTCTCATGCTGCGGTCAAGTATAACACCTTGTAGTTCGTACAAACAGTGATAAAGAGCAATCTTGTTGCGGCTAGCGGAAGCCTTTCCCCCCCCACGGCAGGAATACAGGCAATCAGATGTGAACTCACTGAGGAAGCGAAGTGGGGTTTAAAGTGTAGAACACAAAATTATATCGTATTCGTGGACACGCCGTCCTTTAACACTGGCCTAGATGATGACGCCGAAGCGAAGATGAAGGGTTGGCTGAGCAAGTCAATGTACGAATCTCCTGACGCATTTGACTGGAAAGCTGAGGGTCGACCTTTTCAGGTGCAAGTCTACCCTCTGCGGGATCATCTACATGCATAGGGTTGAAACAAACCCCCAGCTCGAACCTATTCAGTCACACCTGGATGTTTTCGTCTCTACATTTCCGCAGGATTTCGCTTGCTTTCCCACAAGACTACACTGCGTCCTCAGTAACGACTCGGAAGGCATACTTTCTAACGACAAAATTCAATCGCGACAAGAGTTGTTCTTGGACCAACTGAGAGCACTGCGTCCGGGTTTACGGGGAAGACCGAAGTGGGTTGCTTCATGTCACCCTGATTTTTTCACATTTGGCTATTCCGAGTCCGAGTCTGAAATGGCTTGGCAAGCTGTAGTAGTACTTTTTTCTTACTAAGCCTGACCGAAGTGTACACTAGTTGAATCAAAGAACGATCCAGAGGACAGAAAATATGCTACGCCTTGTTGCCACTGCGGCCAGCCGCAGCAGTTCCTGGGCCCCAAAACTGATGCAGTCTCGCATGATCCTCCTCGTTTTTCCTAGCGTCTTCGGCAGAATTATATAAGGTATCATGGGAGCTACGAAAATCTCGAAGTCTAAGTCACTTTGCTTCTGTCCAATGTCACTTTGTCGAGGTGAACGTACAAGTTGGTACAACCTGTTTATGAGCAACACATATGCATATGGGTCCAACGATCAAACTTACTGTAGATCCTTGAGCTTAGTCCTGGTCTATCGACGGCTTCCCTCATCCGCAGGATCGCGGCGCCTCATAGACGGGCTGGTACCCAGACTACCCGCGGCCCACCGCAGCGGTTCCTGGGCTCCAAACGGAGGAAGTCTCGCACGATTATCCTTCTAGAGTCTTCGGCAGGTCAACAATGAGCTACATGCTGGCAATGTCGCTTTGTACACACCCGAAGAAACTCTGCCGCCAGCGTTCAATCATCAGCTTCTAAAAGTTGTCTATGGATACGAAAAGACCTTTATTCCTGTCAGGACTGAGGCGAACGTACACCTGGTTATCAGCAACATATATGATGAGTCAAACCACCAAACTTACTGTAGATACTCGAGCTCAGTCCCGGTTGGGGCAAGTTGTATATAACCAATCGAGTCCCTCAACTACTGCGGTCGACTGGAGCTAGCGGAGTTTGGAATGGGACTGCGCAATTTCGTATAGAAAGTGGTCTTGCAGAGAGCCTCAGCTAAGTTGGCGATGGCCGTTCTCCTTTGAGCCGACCCTTGGTTTTTTCCGGTGAGTGGCTTCACGGTCTCTGGGGCTAGAGCAACTCGTGATCATGTTGTCGAAGCGGCTCCATATTCACGATGATTGCTCAAACCAATGCTGAGACTGATCAGTGTTCCAGTCGAAGTTCTCTTGCGTTTCGTTGTAAGCGATCATGAAGGAGGTAGATTCACACCCATGAAGTCAAGTCCGTTGCCGGACAGGATAAAAATCTATGACATGGGGCAGTTCCAACACCAACCTGCAGGATCGTCCGCGAATCCGTTCCAGCGTCTCTACTCTTAAACGAACGAACCTTCATGGCGTCGGCATCAGCCAGTGATGGATACTACGGTGACGAGTCTGAAGTAGAATTGAGATTGATCTCGTGACGAATGGCACATCCCTACCTGCACCCGATTCGCCAAGTGGACGCAATACGGGCATGCCATCTTTCTCGGTACGTTCATTATCTTGTCCTTCAATTTTTTCCCTGAATGTCGCAAAGACTGAACGACCCCTCGTGTAAGATGTCCTGAGGGTCTTCGTTCAACGGGTTGTCGGTCTTCTTCTCCATGGCATCGTTAACTTCAATGGGTTGATCACCGGTCATCCCCAATCGGTCGATTGGAATGACAGTCAACCTGCCAACGGCCGTGCCGCAGATGAGATTAGAGACTTCGCAGGTGAGTGACGAGTTTTTAGTGTCCCCGCTGTGCAGTTCATTATGGGCGGACTCAGAAGTCTGTGACAACCAGCAGAACCGCGGTTGGGACGACTGCTTTTGTGTCAAATGAGACCACTATAAGGTGAGTGCCTCGGTTGTTGTTGTAAGACTACTCGACGTCATAGCGCAAATGGTCCTGTTAACTCCACAAGACCTTCTCGCTCATCACTGACATGAGCCTCTGTGGACAAGGGATGCAACAAAAAGCATGACAAGAACATACCCGAGCTCCATGGCGCGTTCCAATGCGAACTTGAAGTTTCTACCCTCCATCACCACCGGCGGCAATGTTACATTTCTAGTAACAAGGGCCTAGACCCAGCAGCGCCGCATCGTCATTTCATCCTGTGCTCGGTAATCTCGGTCCCCGTCGCTGACCGGCTTCATGATGTATGTGCTAGTGTTCATTAGGAACTACTGATAGACAAAGAGTCGATGGCTGGCACTGGACGAGAAGACATGCATCATTGAGTTTGATTGAGTTTGATTGGGTTCAAGTTGCAACCGTTTTGTGTTTGGAAAGGTTTGCACGTATGTAACGCGGTTTCCAAGGAGCCGAGTACCATGTTCAGTACGGTTAGCATCGGAGGCAATTCATGAATCCTTGCTTCCGTGTCGACCACGCCTTGTCCACATTTCTCGGTAAAAACGGAAGGAACGCCCCAGTATGCCCGCAGGTCGCAACTTCCCCACCTTCTTCCACTTCCCCGAGTCTTTTACCTAAACACTTCTCTTTGTTCCGAGCCCGGCGCGCAATGGGTCTCGCTCAGTCGCTCTTTTCAGCTTGCACGCGTTGCTGGGATGCTGGAGATACTCACATCGTCATCTCGTCGGGAGGCTGGGTCCATGCACACGCACGTCCAAAGATTCTGTTCTACGACAAACACAAACCGTACTACGAGTTTACGAACTTCTCGCCGCACGAGGTGGTGTACGAAGGCAGACGCTACCCAACGAGCGAACACCTCTTTCAGGCGTTCAAAGTGAGTGGCGTTCTCTCGGAGTTGAAAACCAAATGTCTTGGGACGCTGACGCGACGTATGGACTTCTACAGTTCCTTGACGGACATCCTCAGATCGCCGAGCGTATACGAACATGTGGTCCAAAGCCTATCCGTGCCTTTGACGAAGCCCACCGACACAAGACGGCCGTGCGTTCGGACTGGTCGCAGGTTCATGTCTCTAAGGTGCGTTTTTTCAGCAGCACCATTCTTGATACTCTTTCTTACTAGTCTCGCTTCCTAACACAATAACTCCACATATCCATCCACCCCATCCCCGACCACTGTTAGATGGAGACGGCACTGAGACTCAAATTCACACAACACCGACACTTGAAGCAGATGCTTCTTGATACAGGTGAAGCAGAACTCGTCGAGGTGTGTTCCCACCGCTGCGTTTCCATCTCAAGGATGCACACTTCTTTCCTTCTTTTGTTCCAGGATTCACCACGGGACTGGTTTTGGGGAATCGGCGCGGATGGAACGGGGAACAATGAGTTGGGCAAGGCGTTGATGCGGCTGCGCGACGAGCTTCGTGCGTTCGCTTCCCCAAATTAGTGGATTGCTCTGGCTGATGCTCAATGGTGGATGCGGCGTCGGCAGGCGACAATGAGATCAGGAGTATCCTGGCACCGCTGCCAGTTTCCATGCCAAAACCAACTCCCACCGCGACCCAACATCACAGATCTTACGGACGCATGGGAAGAAGCAAGTATCAAGCCTCTGGTATGCCCGTCTCGGGCAGTCATAGTCCGACGCAGCGATTGTGCGAGGTATGTCATCTGAATCACCGCTTTTTGTCGCGCTCGCGCTCATGTATGTTGATTTCTGTGCCACTTAGTTTTGTCATGCCAAACCTGCGTACCAACACTCCAGGTACTGCGGTCGTACATGTGCAGACCATGCTGCGACGACGTGCAAGGTATGTGAAGGCCGGTTGCTAGTGATGTGACGTAAACTAGGTACTGACATGTGTGTGTAGTATTGTCAGACGAAACCGAGGGTCAAAGGAAGTCCCTTTTGTTCACGGACCTGCGCTGATAAGATGCTTGGCAAGTAAAGCCCCAGTCAACGCTCTCCATACCCGCTGGATTTGCGGTTTCTCGATCTTGACTTATGTTGGATATTCTATATGCCGTTGGCTGGCCCATCGGTTCTATTGACCGGCTTTAACATATTTCTTTCATGTGTTCTGCTTTGCTTGCTCGTTCTTTCTGGTATTCGTCGCCTACGAATCCCAATCCAACCCTGGCTGGAACCACCACTCAGAGGGAACCCTCTTCCAACCCCCTACTCCTAATCGGACCCTCGGCGACCACTCTTCTCCGTTTTCTCAAAGGCTCTGGCCATGGTCGAGTCAACGCAAACGGCCCACGGTGTGCGTTCCACTACCACTTCTCGACTCAGTCTCTACACTCGGTCTGGCGAGCACAACAAAGCCCGTGATTCGTCACATTCTTGACGAGCCCCGCTAGCCCGCAATGTTACGCTCGAAAGACTCCGCGCACAACGCTGATCTTCGCACTCCGCGACACGATGCTACGCGCTTAGGTGGGGTAACCGCTCCATGTACGGACGTGGATACATGGCGATCTTGTTTGGGAGACGGGTGGTGAAGCAAGGGTATATCACGATGGACTAGGCGATGATGGCTACATGGACACGTCACTCCTTATCGGATTGTACTGGACTTGTCGTCTCTTCGACGGAAGTAATCTCTGTCGTCGAGATCAGTGAATACATCGGACATAGTATCGTATGAGAAAGCGGAGGCCTCCTTGCGATTTCTGGACATTTGGTATTGGATGGACCTATGACAGGA
The DNA here is from genome assembly GCA_038094295.1 of Tylopilus aff. beelii. NCBI lineage: Eukaryota > Fungi > Basidiomycota > Agaricomycetes > Boletales > Boletaceae > Tylopilus > Tylopilus aff. beelii. Next base: position 9,311 of record JBBPTU010000844.1, on the reverse strand, counting down.
CTGGTCCTGGCCAACCCACGACTAGCAAATCCGAACGGTCGTTGAACTCACTAAAGCATGACTTCTAGGTAGGAGCACTAGGTTAGCTCGTCTACCTGCTGGCTGCATATTAACGCGAGACTTGCATAGGTATCGTATGGTTCCCTCGTGCGGTTGAGGGATGAGCCAACGATTGTACGAGGACTGGAGGCGTCTCTGGAATATGAATGGAATCATTGCACACGCCGTTGGACCAGGGCTAGAGAGAGGGCGAGGCCATGGGCAGACCGCTACTAGCACGCGGCGAGGCTCTGCGCTATGCTAACCTACGACAAACACTGACTACGACCTACTGTCTGGACTCCAGTCACACGCCAGGACCCCAGCCACTGCTGACCAGCCCGACCGACCTGCCAGTACCAGACGAACCGCCCCGCTCCACCGTGGATACATCGAATTCGAACGACTCGCCACTTTAAGTTTCCTTGGACTGAGACCGATGCACCATTATGGAATAGCCTACCTCCGAAGAAAGGCCAACGCGTGCTGTGTGAGGCTACAACCAGGTTTCTAGAAGTTTGCCGTCATGACATCTGTGGCGAACTACTACTTGGTAGCACTGCATCATTTCCCGCGGCGAGCCTCACATCAATGCTGTTTGTATGGACTTCCAAAAGGATCAACACGGGCGTCATGGACTCGGAACTCGTTGTCCCGACGGAACATGCTCCGCAAAATGTGCTCGGCTGCCACGCGTTTGAGATTGCTATGGTGGTAAAACCATCTACCGGTTCCTTGCTCGGCGAACACTGTACAGAGTTAGTTCTTCGTCTTCTATTTCCTCATTACAGCTTTGATGGCGGGAGTAGATGAGGTCGGATCAACGATGAATAAGCTTGAGTCACTGTACTGCGGATCAACTTTGACTCACTTCCATCATGCAGATTCAAGATATGTCCATGGGGTAGTCTTGCCGAAGGCTATGTAAGAAGCTAACGTGCCAGTGCTCCTGTGTAAGCTGCATTTTGCACAGGGAAGGATAACATCTACTCTTACCATCTTGAGTTCGAGGCGGTCCACGAAGTGGTGGAGCTTTCCATCACCCGCCAAGTTTGGTGCGAGGTCAGACTAATAATGAATTAGCCTGGAGCTTTGTGCCGAGACAGACCTGCAGCACTAGTACCGTTGTGTAAGGCTAAGACAAGGAAACGCGCACTGACACTCGGAGCACGATCGCACAATCTATTTACCTGGGCGTATCAAGAACATGAAGCATACTAGGCTCGCTACATAGTATATGTACTGCTCCCACGACACATGGAGTTGAGGGACTTGATAGAGGGTGACAAACATACATTCCGGGAGGTTCAAGGTCAAGCATGAGAGAAACATAGAGAAGTAATGCGCAGGAAACTGATGAAAGTGCATCATATATCTTGGCTCTCTTCCAAAGCGAAGATACGGTATAAATAGTGTCGAATCCACTTATGCGACCAATATCGACATGCCAAATGATTATGTGGACATCTGAACCCCAACTACGCGCATCTCGCTCCTAAGTGACAAGCAAGGAAGCGATGTTAAAAGACTTGAGGTCCCAAGATAAAATTGCCTCCTTACCGACATCGGAATCGGCTTGGCCTACAGGACATGACTCTCCAGGATCTCGGGCAAACTCTACCGTTGGCATAGAAAGTGCTGCGACACAAAACATAGAAATTATGAACAGGGATTGGAAGAACCGCATCTATTTTGTACAAAGTCACTTAAGATGTCGTTATGCGTGAGTAATATTGGACTCACCAGAGTTCGGGGGAGGGTCAGGAAGCTTTACTGGAGTGGGCATCGTCCTGCTGGCTATTTATGTCTGTACTGGCACGAGGCCACACCTACCATGCGTGTAGCTCAGGGGCCCAATGGTTACTACCCTGAAGTGTGAGGCGGCATGCCAAGACTAACACAAGTAGTACCCAAATTCGAAGTTGCCCCACTGAGTAAGAGTAAATTTAATGGATTCTCGTGGGGTGGACTAACTATATCAGAAAGAATACAGGGGATTCGCTTGAGACGCATGGTCTGAAAGATTTTGTGAAGAATAATACACTTACTCTACACTCAATACTCCTGTCTTTCGACCACCAGGAAGTTACGCCTCATAAATAGTCAGCGTTATCCCATCATTCGATTGCAGTGTAGCAGCCTCGCCAGTCACGACTCACGAGGGAGGTTGATGATACCCATTCCATCAAACCTAGTGCGTTTTCCCCAATGTTTTTGGCATAGTTTCCACTGCCTGGATCCGAACCATCAAATGATTATGATACGTGCGTTGGGAAAGAAACGCTGTGGAGCTTCACGTAAAATAGTTCCGTCGTGCAGAGAACGTGAGCCAGCACTGTGGTACGTGCGAGACTTCGACACCAAATTGCGACTGGCAAAGAGTTGGCTACATAGTTCCGATTTGCCACTAGTAGTAAACGCCATATACAGTAGTTTCTGTACCCAGTAACTTCTGACTAAGTCCGTGGTCGGTGGAACACGGACCGTGCAAGCCGATCATTCGGGTTATGGACGCACATACTCGAATCGCCGTGCAGATGAGTCGCCGCTCACAGAGCTCCAGATCGATATGGAAATTAAGCTACCATGGCCGGAGAAATAACGAAATGGGCGGTGGGACCGCGCGCTTGGGTGCTATCGTTTAATTGACTCGTTAAAACACGGCAGAACCATGTAGTCACACCATGGTAGCTGTGCGGCAATGCCTTTGTCCATCTGATCGGCTGGAAACCGCTTATCTCCTAATCAGGATCTTGCCGCGCTCTGGGTTCCATCTTTGCTTGGCAGCGTTTCAAACTGGAGTCAGAGAAAGATGTCATGAGGTAAGTCAAACAGTTGACTTACCACCGTGCATCAGACAAATGTGGGCACAAATAACAGGCCGTATCAAGCTTCGCCTACATGCAATATCTTATGGATCGTACTCATCCGTCCTTGATATTGTTGCTAGCTGTGTCCCATTTAGATCCGGAGAAGCTTCAAGCCAAAATACGTACATTTCTGATGGGAGTATCAACCACGGCTTGATATCGATTGGTACGTCGCACCGCACCACGATGTCAGGACGGACATAGTCAAGGAGACTCCCCGAGGAGATAAGTCGAAGAAAAGCGGGTATATCCGCTACGTATAAGAAATTTTCTGGAGTTCCTACCAGAAATCGTGGCCTACCAGTAACCATGTCTGAAAGCACTGGTAAGATCGACTTTCGAGTCGGCAGTCAAACATACCAGACATGGTACAAGACCCTCGGTAATCTCAAATCCGGTCTTCGACCAGTTGTCGTGCTGCACGGCGGCCCTGGTCTCTCCCATCATTACGTCCTTCCCTTCAAAGAACTCCATACTCGGTTCAACATCCCCGTCATATTCTATGACCAGATCGGCATCGGCGAGTCATCTCATCTGAAAGACGCGCCAAAGGAGTTCTGGACAGTTGACCTGTTTATGGACGAGCTGGACAACCTCCTCGAAAAGCTTGGTGTCAGAGGCAACTTCGATCTCGTAGGTCACTCCTGGGGAGGTATGCTGGCAGCACACTATGCGAGCTACCGACACCCGCCTGGGCTGCAACGTCTAGTCCTTGCGAGTGCAGCACCATCCATGGCTCTGTGGGTGGAGAGCACTCGTCAACTTCTGCAGAAGTTGCCAGAGGATCTGAGAAAGATGATAGAGAAGCACGAGGAGGAAGGAACGACGGATGATCCAGAGTATCAGAAGGGGATGAACATCTTTTACGCAAAGCATGTCTGCAAGCTCTCACCGTGGCCGGACGAAATAGGACTCTCGTTTGCCTCCATGCAGGCTGACTCCACCGTGTATTCGACCATGTGAGCACTTCACCTCACGCTGCGTCCACTCTTTCCATAGATAACTGAGATCGTGGTACAGGGTTGGACCGTCAGAGTTCACGATCACGGGAACGCTGAAGGACTGGTCTTGCTTAGACCAAATCCACACCATAAGCTGTGCGACTCTCCTGACCAATGGGGCAGACGATGAAGCACAAGCTGTGTGCCAGGAGCCGTTCCAAGCGAGAATCAAGAATGTGCGATGGGAGACCTTCGCAAATAGCAGTCATATGGCCTTTTTCGAGGAACCCGATCGGTACTTTGAAGTTGTTGGAAAGTTCCTGACGGAGGCATGAGGGACGTTGTGTTATTGCATGGAGACTTTTCAGTTTAGTTACGTACATATAGGAAAGAAACACGGTGAAGGTTCATCGAAAAAAAAAAAAAGTTGTAGTTGTACCTTATCTTTCACCGGGGGAGGTCAGGGCTCGCTGTATGACTAGGTGGCTAGAGGGGCGCTGCAATTCCGTTGCTCCGTTTGGGGCTCTTGACAACTAGTACCGCCTCCGCCAGTGACTTCCTCACTCGAATGGATCGGTGGCAGAGAGTACGTGGGGCATCGCATGGATGAAACAAGGGATTGTGCCATGCCACGGAAGCCTTCGGTGTCTCCCGTGAGGACCTCTGCCACTCCAACTCAATTTGTCTTTTCGGACCGCGCGGACCGAGCACTTGCCAGAGGGTGCATGGGTTGCAATCTGCGAAGTTAACCTCACCTTGACAGGTTTTTGCATGGAAGATAGTGTAGTGAAAAAATCCATGATGCACCGGAGACACGAGGTGAGACCTGTGAGAATTGATTCATGCTGATAAAGATGCCGTGGTATGCGCAACACCGTTCTTATCTTTGTCCGCGTACCCTCTCTGCTGTGCGCTGCGGACGAGCGTGGCTGGCACAGTTGGACAATGAGTGAGCGAGTATAGCGAGACGATTTAATGCTGGCGCTAATCGCAACTATTGCTCTTTCAGGTGATGGTAACTGGATCGTCAGCGGTGGGTGGCAAGCCATCACAGTTTGGAACAGAAGGACGCGGCAAGACACCTTCACTGCAAAGGAGCACTCCTCTTGGGTGAAGTTCATATATCCCCAGACTCGACCAAGTTCGTGACGGCCTCGCAAGATAAGAGTGCGATTATCTGGAACATGTCCAATGGACTACATACCACTCCTCGAGCCACTCCAATACAGCAATAACGTGTCATCAGCAAGGTTTTCGCCAGACGGTAATCGTGTCGCCACCGCTGTGCAGGACGGGGAGTTGCGAATCTATGATCCACATAATGGCCAATTACTTAGCAGCGTCGCAGTTTCGCTGTCCCGGACCAACCCAATCGCCTGGTCGAGTACTCAGAACATTTTTGTCCTATCCTCTAGAAGGACACTCAAACACATCGGGTCGACACAGGTATCCTCCTTTCTGAATTGACGGTCCCTAGAGAACCGCAATCTGACAACTACGGCTCCATTACTCTTTCCCGAAACGGCACATTCATCGCTTGCTTCGTTGGTTGTTCTCTTTCATTCTGGGATACCTCCAGACGTACTCAGTTCGGACCTGGCTTTGATCATCCACAGATCCCACGACTCTATTCAGTCGCACTTTGGCCAGGCAACAACTATATTGCAACTAGCGGCTATGGAGGGATCTTCACCATACGCAACCTCGATGACATCGTCCCCTTGACCCATCGTGTTGGCTCACACGCTATCGAACCCCCGCAGGCTAATGCGATTTGCTTGCAATCGCAAATCGAGGTTCTTCGCTCCATACTCCATACATTAGAGTCGCACTGGGGTGCGTTCCTATGCAATCCAACTCGTTCCAAGCCGGATGTTTACATATTCTAGGCGAGTCGAGCAGTGCAGCCATTCAATCCCCTCAAACACAAGTAATTCCGTCTCGTATTCCGGACGGTACCTACCGCATAAAGAGCAACACTGGTGATCTATACTTCACCTGCCCACAAGATGGTGTGGGCATAGTTACTGTACAGCAATTGAGTCCATCCAATGTCTCTCAAAGAGTTCGTTGTCGCTCTATTCGACCATCATATTGTAGACTAACAGACTGAAGTGGATCGTTTCTCTCGTTGCCGATGGTGCCTACAACACAATAAGCAACTCGAATGTATCTTTGGCCGTTGGTATTGGCGCCGCGCTCCTTGCGGGTGAGGGAGGTACCACTTGGACTTTCGAACCTAGGGGAAATTCTTTCGTGTTAAGATTTACCCCTCTCCGCTATTTCATGCGCTCACTCTCGGACAGGATCGGAAACGCTACAAGCATCACCGCCATTCAGCTTGAATTGGATCATTTGAGCGTAAGTTAGTCAACGACGGAGAATTTGGGCTCGTAGCTGATGGATGTTCTTGATGACACACAGGTCTCAGTCCTTCCTCGCAATGTACGCTCAATTACATCTCTCACATATGTCATGATTGAACCGTCTTGACGGACGCAGAACACTACAGAGCAACGGTGGGTCTTGGAACCTATTACGAACTAATAAGCGCTCGGGCTGCACGCATCTACGCGCAATCATCATAGGGGGGCTATCCTCCACAATGAGAGAGCGATCGACGGGAATTCTATGCGACCACCCTGTTTGACGCCTTTACTTCCGTCTTATAATCACTATCGATAGGACTCGTCTTATGCTCACTCCTTCGATACTCGTTATTCATAGTTTCTATTCCTGTGTATACCACATGCCAGCATATACATCAACAGCGAAATCTGGTCATGCAACACCTTTCACTATTCTCTGACTCGATCCCGTTTAGTTCGGGGTGTTGACGAGCTCGACAAGTACAAAGGTAATTTTGGTCGATGATTCACTAAGACTGCAGATAAGATCGTCGACCTCGCCATTGTCTATGTGGAAGTAACGTCCACATAGTGTTCTTCCAAAGGGGGTATTCCTTGTTTTTCGGTTCTTGATGCTCGCGGGTGGGAAACGCATGAGTTATATCACTCCTCGATGGACGAGGCGGTCTTCCACTAGACAATGAATCCACAAGACGAAAAGGCAGCCACTCATCGCCACGTCCAAATGACCCGATCGGGTGGCCTGTTACTGCCAAGGCAAACACATCAGCGAAACTCGACAAAGGAATTGGAGGGTACACCTTTGGACGTGCTCATTCCATGGGTCTGCGATCATCGCGAACACGTCTTCTAAGTCTCCAGTCTTGCTCCTGGCTGAACACCACAGTGTAAGCTTATGATACCGTAGTGTGGACAGCGAATCTCGTTTGGAGCATACGACGACGAAAAAGAAGGCTTGGCCGTCATCAGTGGCGTGCAGGATGCGGGTTTATGATGGCGCTCAACAATATATGCGGGTTTTCCGTCATAGTTGTCGATGTCTGGCCAATGGTGTAGCACTCAGGCCCGGGCGTCAGCCCAGCTATGGAATATCCACCGACGATAAGTACTCTTGAAGTCACATGGTCAGCTCTGGAATGCATGCAATCTATGAGTAATAACTCACAGAAAACAAGTAATGAAACTGGGTAACAAAAGTTGCGAGCTACCTGCCACATAGAAACCTGTGATAGTCGCCCCCATGTCGAAAGATAAATCGGATTGGTTCCGATTATCTAGGTACGAGTGGTCTGCGGGATAATGAACCTTGTTGCTACGGTCTCGGACCTGTCCGCGTCTTTTTCAAGCTCGAGGTGGACGTGGCAGGTGAGAACACTGTCACCTTCTTCGTGTTGACACCACCCTCGATCTTGGGCGGCCCACTGGGATCAACGGACGATACATATGCCAGCGTAGAGGCTCAGAGCGTGTTCTTGTTGACACAGAAGGGGTTGCTTTCTAGGCGTTTACGGAATGCTTCAGTACCTTCTGCTGGACACCAACCCGCCATCGCCGCGTCAACCTACCTGCACATTCGCCATGTAGAACAGGTCCTTTTCCTTTGTCCTACGAGCGACTTGTGGCACTGACACTCGGCGCGTGTCACGCGTAGCATTCTAGACTGGCCGCATAGACTTTTGGTATGCGCCAGTGCTCGTTGGTGCCTCTGGGAGTGCCCGTTTTGAGATCGAGACGTCTGGATGCTTGTCCCGCACGAGGAACACGAGGTGTTATTCATGGGGTACATATGATGCACTTTGACCCTTCGAATGTCCTACCGACTGCGTCAGCCAATTGGCGCGCGATACCGGGACACACCTCTCGACGCGGTGTTGGTAGCGGGACCGTGGGAGACCCGGGTGTTATATAATCGACGGCTTCCAATCGGATCTTGTTCACGCTCGCAATGAAGGTACCCCTTCGAATCCAACGCGCCCTCGTCCGCGGGCCTCTCCTCCGCACCCACTTCCACACCGCCCGCACCCTCCTCGCAGCCCGCAAGGTCCTCCAAACTTTCAACCTCGCCGACATCGGTGAGGGCATCACCGAATGCGAAGTCATCAAGTGGTCCGTGGACGCTTTCTGCGCTCGTCGATGCTGCTGCTGACCTCGCGCGCGGGCGCGGTCCGCGTACAGGTCCGTGAAGCCGCAGTCGCCCGTGCAGAGCTTCGACGCGCTGTGCGAGGTACAGAGCGACAAGGCGAGCGTGGAGATCACCTCGCCGTATGATGGCGTCGTGAAGCAGCTGCTCGTGCAAGAGGGCGAGATCGCCCGCGTCGGTGCGGGGTTGTGCGTCATCGAGGTCGAGCAGGACGACGAGGGCGTGGTTGATCCGGGGACGAACGCAAGTGCGGAGGCGTCGGGCGCGTCTGTGCCCCAGGCGGCGCAAGATCCGGCCGTGGACACGAGCAGGGGCGTGGGCGATGCGGAGGTGGGTGTGGGGCGCGCGGGGAAGAAGCACCCGCTCGATCCGACGAATGCGGGGGCGTCGTTTGTGTCGTCGGCGTCGGATCATGCGCTTGCTACCCCTTCTGTGCGCCATTTCGCGCGACAGCAAGGCGTTGATATCGCTGTGCTCGCTCCAGGTAGTGGGCGGGACGGACGCGTCGAAAGGAAGGACGTCGAGGAGTTCATTTCCAGGGGGCGTGTCGCCCTCGGTATGGACTCGGAACCGACCGTTCGGAAGGAGGACAAGGACGTCGTCGTCGAGTTGGGCAGGACGCGGTATGGTATGTGGAAGGCAATGACCCAGGTGCGTACCCTGGTTATCGTCCTCCTTCGTGCACTAAATTTTTCCTTAGAGTCTCGAGATACCCAGATTCGGGTGCGTGTTATGTCTGGATAAGTGATGATATACTGAAACACTGAGCAGATACGGCACTTCGTTGGATCTGACGCGTTTCCATGGAATGTTACCGATATTGAATGCCAATATTCCGACTCACTACTTGCCACCGTCATCGACCCCGGGACGTTCCCGCGTATCACAAGTTGTTAACCCATCCGCACTCCATCCTGTACCAATACCCCCATCCATTCCAGAGGAAGCTACA
>JBBPTU010000843.1:0-17144 GCA_038094295.1 Tylopilus aff. beelii | reverse complement strand
TGGTGTATTTTTATACTATTGCACTATTGCACTACATAATGCACCATGGCAGCCAGAGTAGATATTGCATCACCATTCTATGGTAATTAGAGTCAGATTGTGCATCATATTGACATGATGGCCTGATCTTCGCAATTCCACAAATCCCCTTCCCCAGAATTCCACCACGGGTCAAGTGCGTCTCCCCCATTTCGCAAATCCCCTTCCCCGGAACAGGTATCGTGATCGCGATCACCCTCAAATGAGCAGAGGTCTTTGTGGTCAGTCAGAATTGTTCCTGGTGAGTCTCAGTCTTAGAACCTCGAGTTGTGTTGCTTACTACCCCCCTAGCTGATTCCGCGAAGTTTATCGCAGAAATATGGAATAAAGCCGGCAATATGTCTGCTTCGAACATCGGAGGACTTCGTGGCCGAGTTAGCGTATGGGCCCCCAATCCAAAAACATTCCTTTGCCGAGTTCCGCCCTCTCATTCCGGGTGTGTTCAAAGTTACACACTTGTGCCGCCTGAGGAGCGAATACCATTAATTCGATCATTCGGGGATGTGCACACCATCCCAGCATGGTGTATCATCACAAAACGCGGGCGGTATAAAGGAGATTTGGGGTACATCATGTCATTCAACGTAAAGTCTGGGCTCTTCAATGTTCTAGTAGCCTTGCGGGAACTCAAACCTCTTCTGCGTCATGAAGATGACGCAGTGATCGGCAAGGATCCTCATGCTCGCCGGCTCCTATCGCCAGAAAGCTATACTGCCACTGTCTGCCCTCCCACGCACGGCCTCCCAACGTACAAGTACCAACGATATCATTATATTTCCGGACTTTTGTACATGCAACTTTCAGAAAACCACATACGTCCATACTTTACCCCTACTCCTCATCAACTCGCGCTTCATATCGAGTCCATGGTTGCACCGTCGTTCATGAAGAACACCCTCAAACGATACAATCAGCAGTTCTGGAAGCCTTCAGACCGCGTAGAGGTGAATGATGCGACTTACCACCATGTTCACGCGACTCTGGTCTCCATTGACCTAGACAACGGTTCGTCAATCGTAGAGACCGTCGACCAGGAACAAATTTTTGCACCGCTATCATCCTTGGAGAGAGTCTACCGCGTGGGGGACCCAGTACGGGTAACTATTGACAATTACAGTGACCTGCGAAGTGTCCACCACAGCAGCATTGGAAAATTTGGTTTGGTCGCCGAGGTTGATTGCCTCACTGGGGAACTAATTTTCCTCGACGTTAACAACACACCAGTAAGCTACAAGTCCCTTTCTTCCAGGAATCTTAGTTAATATGCTCACCTTAGATTCGTGCTCCTCCACATCTTATGGAGTCGTTTGACCCTGATTGTCCCTTCCTGTCCCCGGTGCCATTAAATAAAACTCAGAGGGAGACTCCTGCCAATATCCAAATTGGCGATGCTGCTGAGGTGCGATCTGGGCCCCATCGTGGATATTTCGGGACAGTCGAGATGATCTGTTCCAATATGATTCGTCTGCGCCCTCTCCTCCCGACCCAACCCTATATTACTATCGACGTTAACACCACGAGATTCCTCCCACCCTACTATTCCCTCAAATTCTCTGCTGAGCGAGGTTTCAATGTGAAATCCGGGGACGCAGTTGAAGTTGTACGAGGAAGGTGGATCGGTAAGAAGGGGATAGTCGGGGCGATTGATATCCAGAACAAGATATTGGAGGTGAATGTTGGGCCTGAACTCGTACGTATCGATCTTTCTCCCCTTTCCTATGTCAATGACTCTCCTACCAAGGATCGTTTTTTTATTCCCATCGCACACGTTGCGCATCAACTCCCGGTTGTTCAGCGTGATGAGATCAGGCAATACCTGGGCAAGGAAGTTCTTATTATAAAGGGGGATTACAAGGGTTGGCATGGAACACTCCGAGATGTCTCCCGAGACACATGTGAAGTTGGGGGCGTTCCCTGCAGTGTTTTCGCGCGAGATGCTGTCGTTGTTAGGTAAGGTCTGATATATACCAAACACCTGATGCGCTAACTTATTCAGGGGCTGTGAGACTACGTTGGGCCGAAAGCCCCTAACACACTCCGAACTTATCACGGTGGCAGGCGCATTCAGAAGAGGCGACAACCGGGATCAAGCCAACACTAGACAGAAAACTCCTCCCCCTCTCACTGGGCCATCGACCGCTATCACAAGTTTCCCAGTAGGTCCCGCGGATCCACCGACAGACCCTTGGACTGTAAATATGGACGATATCTACTCTAGCTGCATTCCTAGCGTATCACCAACCAGCAGTGAGTTTTATCTTTCAGATTATCGGTATAACTAACTATATGTATCTAGAATTTGAGTTTTTGCTACTTCCAGAGGTTAAGGAGGTCTTGAAGACTCATCAAGCAGTATTCCAGCTCGGTGCTGGTTGGCGCACCGGCTACGACAAACGTCTCTGTCATACTGAAGTTCCCAATGCTTTCCAACTGTTGAACGGCCAACAAGTGCCGCCCTCCAATCTAGCGGTCACAGTTACATCCCGAACAAAGGGTGCTAGGCCTATCAACGAGACTATCCACGAGAGACATCTGACCGCCTATGCCCCGTCCGAGAAGAATACTTTCTGCATGATCATTGGGGCTAAGGAAGAAGGTGATGGAGATCCTGTTGGCACAGTCTTTAGGGTGACAGAGTCACTCAGGAAAGTCCGACGTGTCAGTGTGATTAAAGTTGATGGCTCCGCTGCGAAAGAGGGTCAACTTTCTTGGGATCGGGTTATTCAGGTAAAAATTGCTATGTAGCTCATGTAATTCGGATATCATATGTAATCGCTTACATGTTACGATTTTGGTAGACATACATCGAGTGGTATCAAATTCCTACACTAGTATCATCTGGCTTTGTGTACGGTTCAGCATCGACGGAGTTTAGCAGGGCGGAGCTTGACTCTGAGTTTGAAATCAGCTGTCCCTACTTGAGACCTGAATAGTCTCACGCAATCCTTCCTTTCCCCCACTCACATAATAATGTAAACTTGTAAATCTGTAGTCTGTAGGCCATCGTTTTTATCTCAGTAATCACATAATGCGACTAGGACGAGACAACAAATCACGCGTTGTCTCTAGGGCAATATCCGGTCGGCGTAATGTCTCTGAGTACGCCTCACCTAGTTTGATGGACATGTCTAGGACAATATCCCCACAATCACACTTTTCTAAGATGAGACAATAAATGCTGTCTCTAGGGCGAGACAATATCCAGCCGGCGCGATGTTGGTATGTATCTGACTATATCCCACCAGACCCCACTAGGCTGATGTCGTGTCTAGGACAATAAGGCGCAGCTTAGGCAATTGGGCAGGATAAGATCTCGGGAGACTGCCAAGGCGAGCATTCCCGCTTCTCCTGCTTCTCCTCTCATGGACTCTGACCTTCTCAATTCTCCCCCGAACCCCAAGTTCTCTGTGAATGATGCATTACGTGCTCTTTCGAGCATCTCCCGAAATGTATGTATTTTTTGATGGTGCAGTATTGGTTTTTGAGTCCCTGACTGGTCGATGGCAGGCAGAGGACTTTACAAAGCAAAACATAAAGATGCTGAATACCGCTCTCAACCCAGTCCCCTTGGTCGAAGCTCACCGCACTACCCTCGAGTCTCAGGGAACTGTTGAGCCGTTGCAACCATTGCCATATCCGCGTTTTCGCCCACGTCGACAGAGGTCAAGTGCTCAGACGGCTCAAGCTTCTGACTCGTTTACTCCGAACCCCCAGATGACTTCCGTCAGTGGTATGACCTCAAACCCATCAAACCCTCCCCCAGCTATCAAAGTTCTAGCCAATAGTTCAGCTCCTGCCACTGGCGGTGCCAGCGGCACGACCTTACATCCACCCCACTCCCCTCTGAGTACCGAAGCGGACTCGGTTCCGTCTCACTATCACGCGAATGCCGTCTATGGCAGCACCTTAGTCCCTGCAACCCCAGCCCCAGCATTCCCTATCCAGACCGCTGAAATTCAGGCCGTTGGCATCACACCGATCGAAACCTCTCTCGAGTCTTTATCCGAATCACCCTATGTGACGTCTGTATCGTGGCCGATATCTCGTCGTACCAAACTGAGAAAACTTCGTGCACGAGCACATATAGGTTCGCTTTCAGGTTGATTCTTGAGTGCTTCGCTAAATGGTGCATCCTTCAGGGGTACCCCGTCCGCGAAGACGTCCTCGAACGCAAGGTGGTTCCTCGGATGAAGAGATGGCCGTGGATAGATTGATCCGTGAACCACAAACTGCCAAGTTCGTGGCATCTGATGCCTTGCAGGCTGTCATTTCCCTGCCTGCCCAGATACCACCTCCCTCAATCATTGCCTCTACAATACTTCCATCGGATGCTCCCCATACGACCCCTTCCCGTCCTCCAGCTAGCTCTGACCCTATGGATCTCGGTGGTTTGCCCACCACGCCTACGTACCCAACACTGCCCGATACGACGACACCTCCCCCAAACACTCCAGGTAGCTCTGATCCTGTGGATCCCAGCAGTTCACCTGACACACCGTCTAATGCAAATATTCCTCCTCACCCAATGAGCCGGCCATTACGCATACCCGAATCCCTGGAAGGTGTCATCCAGCGAGTTGTTTTAGAGCGCCTTCCTCTGAATTCCTCCCAGTTCATTGATTCTGCGGTCCGCGGTGTAGTCGATGCCTGTCTCCCTCGTTTAGAGGAATTGATCGACGCCAAGATTACTTCTCTCAGATCTAAGCAGGTTCCCAAGAACAGCCGCGCTTCCAAAGGCTCCAAGGGTGACAGCCAAGGGGATGGCTGGGAAGGTGACGACGAAACGGAAGTAGCAACCTCCCTTATCAAAAGTAGAAAGAGACCTGGTCCACGCGGTCATAAAAATCACCTACATGTAAGCTCGAGTGGAAATCTATTGTTGATCGCTAACTTACAGTCCTCCACAGTCGGCATTCAGGAAATACTTAACAGAGAAAGGAGTAATAATAGCCTAGCCTTCCGACGGCCGAATGCCTCAGCAAGTTACCCCTGCCGCAGTCCACTCATTCACTCAAGATGAAAGTTCTCCCCCCAATGTCAATAACGTTTCCTTGGACTGGACTGTCTCATTGAAATCATCTGCCTGGAATAGAGAGATGATACGCTTGTTAGCCGTGGATTTCCAGGCGAAAATTATGAAGAAAGAGTACCCATCCGTTGTTTATGACACCTCCATGAGTATCGATGCTCTTTGTCGCATTTGCTGGCAAAAGCTCTCCCGAACCTACCAAGGATACCGAGAACACGCGGCACTGCAACGTATCCCTATGGAAGAACAAGAAACAGCTGCTTCGAACCAGCGAGCTATCCAAGTTGCTCGGCACAAGAACGATCGTTCTACAGCTCGCAAACACGGAGTATGTATATTCCTACAACTTTAATACCTACTTACTCACCCTTCTCATCCCCAGACATATACAAGGCGTCAGCGAATCGTTCGGGAGAACCGCTTTCGCGACCTTGAAAGCTGGGATGCAGTATCGAAGGTTATCGAGCGACTGGGCATCGAGGGAATGAGTGGGGACGAAACAGACACTTCCCCAGGGATACATCCGAAAGTCGTGAGGCGCATTGAGATTCTGTGGATAAACTCCACCATTTCGCAATTGTTCCGAACAGTGGACACCTACGAGTCTGCCCTCAGAGATGAAAATATGCGCTTGCGTGTTGGGAATGCCCCACTCCTTCGTCATTACGAGCCACGCATGAAGAACACTCAGGTGAAGCCTGTCCTAAACCTTCCTCGAAACTGGTATGATAACTCATGGTTTAGGGCTTTGCCCCATGGAGAACGTCTCGGTCTCTCCGTGGTTGCTGAAATCGCAATACCCACATTGGTGAGTGCTAGTCAGATCGGTCTTTGTGCTCTCAGTTTAATGGAAAAATCCAGCAGCCTTATCGTTGATTCAGTCAAGCCCCTTGTTCCCCCCTGACTGACCGTCCCTCTGACCGGCTCCCTGAGTGGTCCACTCAAACATATGGTGCGACAGAGGCTGACTTTGTTTGTGAATAAGTTCTCAAAAAATAACATTGTAAAACAGCCAGAATAAGTACGCTTATTGTATGCAAACACTGATTATCGGACTGAGTTTGAATATGAGTATTAATATGCCACTCGGACATATTGTGCAACAATAGCTAACCCTGTAGTTCCTACGAATTTTATACCATTCCCTGAATCGTTATTCACTATAGTCGTACAACAGAGCTTTTGTTATTAGTGGTTCTCAAAACTGCGAAACCAAGTTGACAGGGACTTACCCGAAGCTAACCGAAGCTAACCGAGGACTTGGAGAATTCACCATACGACGCAACTTCTAAGCTCCGATTGAACAACGTCACATGCTCAACTGCACGTGATTCCCGCACGTGCACTGCGGTCCCGCACAGCGTTGGGTAAGCATCCACTGCGTGGACGCTGTGTGGTTACAGCCCGGTCACAGTCCAGTCACAGCCAAGTCACACAGCCTGGAAATAGCCTGGGGATAGCTGGGGACTCTAAATACAGCTTGAGACAGCTTGGGAACTGCCTGTGGACTCCAATACAACTCAAGATAGCCTTAGAGAACAGCATAGGACAGCTAGGGACAGCAAATATGATGTAGATATCACAGTATGTATAGCCAATAAGCTAATTATAATTCAAGGGAACAGCATAGGACAGCTAGGGACAGCAAATATGATGTAGAAATCACAGTATGTACAGCCAATAAGCTAATTATAATTCAAGGGAACAGCATAGGACAGCTAGGGACAGCAAATATGATGTAGAAATCACAGTATATACAGCCAATAAGCTAATTATAATTCAAGCAAGTTAGATATAAGGCTGGCTGGATTCCCATCAACACAATCAAGATGCCCCAAGTCTCTGATCGCCAAAAGCTGCTCAATGCACTTTCCTGTGCTAAACAGGAGCTAGGTGTTCAACTCTATTTAGAAATACTAATCAGTGCTGTCTATGCTGAATCTCCTCCTCCTTCTCTTTTAGAAACAGACTCTTCCTCTAACTCTCCCTCAGGCTCTGATGATCACCATCCTTCTCATCACTCTGATTCCAATTCCAATTCCCATTCCCATTCTAATCCATCCTACCACTCTGATTCCTCTTCTGACTCCAACTTGGAGTCTAAGTCCCATCTTGACACTAGTAGTAGCTCAGGCTCCAGCTCTCAGCCTGACAGTGACTTTGATGCCGCTGCTGCCACTTTTGGGCACCCATTGTTCAGTGACTCGGAGCCTGCTCTTCAAGACATATATGACATCATCACAGCTCGGGAGGATGAAATCATCAAAGCACGTACTCTCCAGTCCCGCCCTCCCACTGTCCAAATCCCACAACTCCAGCTCCTTGATGAATGGAAACTGGACCGCCCCGAGCTCTTTAGACGCAAGCTAAGAGTATCTTTTGATGTTTTCGTTGAGATCATCAAGCTCATCGAACCCCATTCCATCTTCCACAACAACTCTAATCGTCCTCAGTTACCAGTTCAAGTCCAGCTGGCCATATTTCTCAATGCTGCAGGTCATTATGGTAATGCAGCTACCTCTCAGGATATGGCAGAGTGGGCAGGTGTCTCTGTGGGCACTGTTCACAATGTCTACAAGCGTGTTATGATTGCTCTTTTGAGCCATCATGACCAGGTGATCCATTTTGACCTGACAAAAGAAAAAGACCGTGAAGACAAGAAAAAGGCACAAAAATATGTGGAAGAAAGGACATGCCCTCAGTGGAAGAATGGATTTTTATGTGTTGATGGGACTGCATTCAAACTTTTCCAAAAGCCAGGCTGGCATGGAGAAGTGTTCTTTGATAGGAAGTCTAACTACTCACTTTCTAATCAGGTATGTGGTTTATTTCACTGTGTACTATTACTCACTAGTGGTATAAAGATTGTAATCTTTCCACACAATTTGCGAATTGTTGACTATGTCATTGGAGCCCCAGGAAGTCTTCACGATTCCACAGCCTTTCAGAATTCTCGAATTGCACGCTTTCCCCACTTATTCTTTCAACAGGGTGAATGGCTTTGGGCTGATAGTGCATATGGTTGTCACCCATGGTGCATAGTTCCATTCAAAAGGCCAACTGGGGGAGTTTTGACAAGATCACAGAAGACATTCAATTACCATTTGTCCAAAGTAAGTCTATTCATCTGTGGTATATTCTAGCTAAGCCCACTTTCAGGTCCGGGTACGCTCCGAGCACCTCTATGCATCTCTCAAAAATCGATTCCAGTCACTCCGTGAATTACGCATTCAAGTTCAAAATGAAGATGACCTCCAATATACTAATTCTTGGATAAGGAGCTGTCTTGTCTTGCACAATATGATCATAGACATTGAGGAGGAGCTTGGAATAGTACTCTCAGCAGGTCAATTTGCTGCTGAGGGTTCTGAAGAGAATGAAGAGGGAGAGGATTTAGAGCCTGAGGAGGACTTAGATGATGAGGATAGGGGGGGAACACATCAACAAACATCTGGGCAGCAGCACCGTCACACACTTATGCAGACCTTACTTCAACAGCTATAGATAGAGATATTCCATGTATTCAACTTGAGAACATACATGAAACTACAACTACAGAAGAACAGAGTACAACAATTAGTCCATGGACATGCTGTCCCCCCCACCACTTGTCCCAAACTCTGTGTCTTGTGGATTCTTGAAGCGTGACTTGAACTTCATCATCTCCAACTCGAGTTCCATCTTGCGAACTTCCATGTCAGCGATATGCTGTTGATGTGCAGCCATGCGCAACTCATGTTCTTGACGCTGACGTTGAGACTGAATTTCGAACTCCCAGCGCTTCTGTTGAAAGGCCAGGTCATGTTCGCGTTGGTCCTTCTTCGCCTCAATTCGTTCCTTGTGCAACGTTTTCTCCTGGTCACGGTCCGCGCGACGATCAGATGATTTTTGCTCACGATCAGCACGCCGATCAGCAGATTTTTGCTCGCGGTTCGCTCGAGATTCGAGAGTCCATTGCTGACGGTTAGCAACTGACTGACGAGCTTTTTCCTCGGACAGGGTGAACGCAGCTGAAGCAAGCCCGCTCAACTCGTCGGCACTGCTGCCGCCACCGCTAAGATCGATAGCGCGACCGATGGTCCCAGTTCGTGCACGTTTGCGCGACGTCTTTGACGCGGAGGTGATGGAAGTCGAGGTAGCGTCGGTCGAAAAGAACGTTGAATTCTTCTCCGCGTCGTTGGAACTGACATCGGGAGTGGGAGTCTTGCGTTTGAGATCGGTACCGACTCGGAGTTTGTTGATGAGTTTGGCCGCCACACTGTCAGAGTCCGATTCGTCCGTGGTGAGGGCAGACGGACTGCCTGATTTGAGAAACGAGGGAGCTTGAGTGCTGCCGCTGGTAGTGTTGCCGGCAATGGTGCTGCCGTAGGGTCCACGGTGAGTGGGAAGAAGGGGCGGGGGGCGAGGGGGACAATAACCCTTCGGGTTCTGAAGGGAGATGAACGGAGGGGTAACTTCGGCAGCGGCGCCACGAGTGGTATCGGCAGCGATGTCGCGGGTAGGGAAATGGAATGAAGGAGGGGGGTGTCCAGGGGCGGGTGTATGTGATGGGCCAGGGGAGGATCGCGTGAGATCGTGAGCTGGGGGGTCCAGGAGAGGTGGAACGTCGAAGGGGAAGGTATTGTCGTCGTCAAAGTTCATATAATCGTTGATATTCCAGTCATCACCGGGAAATGGCAGGTTGCTGCCAGTAGCGACTCCGCCGGTGAGTTCGTCGTCGTCAGGGAATGTGGAGGCAGGGGCAATGGACCCAGCGGCGGCGGGAGGACCCGATAGTAGCATAGGGTCGATCGCATCGCTGGGCGTGAACGACGACGAAGTGGTTTGAGGCTCGTTGGACGTCTCACCACTCAACGCAGGAAAACGGGGGCGCATGTTGAATAGAATCGCCGACTTTTCGGCAAAATGTTGACCGGGGTCCGCTGTGCTATACGCTAAGTTACATATCGGGTTAGACCTCCACCAGCCGTGGAGGTCACCAAACCAAGGAAATTCCTTGGTAATTTCGCCTACATATATCAGTTTACGCGTGATGCGTGAAGGTCGAAGCTTACCGACGAGGCCTTGAGTCCTTTCTCCCTCCCGGAGAACGTCCAGAGTGAGACCGGCCCCCGTGGCACCCAGGCGTTTGACCTGCTCGTTGTACTTAGTCCTGAGGCTATACGACGTCAGCACAACAACAACCAAAGTAACCCATACGTACATATTGTGGCGGCGATGCGTTGCGGACACGAAAGGTGTCGGTTTGTGTGCCCATGCGGTGGAAAGTTCGGGATCGTCTTCGAAGATATACCTTGCAAGTTCTTCATATATAGTATTCCTTGTGGCTTTCAGTTGTTGCTTTACACGTCCAGCGTCACGAGCGTCTTCAGTAGAGTCGGTAAATAGCTTGACACGTTTGGATGGGTTGTCTCGACACCATTCGATGAAACGGTCAGTACGATAAGCATACCCTTTGTCCCAATAAATCTTGGTGTTCTTCGTCCCGGCTGGCAGGGACGTCGTAGGTTGTTTTCCCTTCATCACGAGGTACGAGCAAGGCGGGGGCGAGGCGAGGGGCGGGGGTGACGAGGATATCGACGATCGATCGTGGAATATATGCGGGGCCCTTCGCCCGCATTTCTGGCGGAGATTCGTACATCGGAGCTTCGGAGTTTGATCATTATAGTAAGTGATCTCCTAGCTCTGACCGTCAGCGTTAGCTTTGAGACCCACTATTGTTTTGGATAATTTGAATGAAATTCCTTAACCTCTTTTGTTTCCCTAAGTCTCCTTGGCATTGCCAAATAAAAATTCTTAAAATGTTACCTAATATTTATTCCATACTTAATCTGTGTCCAAGGCGGAATAAGTTCATTCCTTTGTGTTGACTAAGTTGCCTAAACTTAGCTGACCTTGCCTGAGGTGTGGCTCGCATAGTCGCATTCCTTCCACTCTGTGGACCTATTAGTAGTTTGCTTCCGGCGACAACGGGTCAAAGGTTGCCACAATCACTAGTAACTCGGATCTCATTAGGGTACCGGGCCTTTCCGAAGTTCCCACCAAGTCAGTGCCACCGAACCAGCCTGAGGCATCCCCCAGGCCACTACAATTTCGTCCGACTGCTCCAGTAGGACACTTCATGACCGTAGGGTCTGGCCAGTTTCAGATTCTTCATGTGATGTACACAAGGGGAGGGGGGACAGGCGCGATCTATTGACATGGTAAGTGTTATCCCTGTATGAAACATTTGGTCGGCCAGGACTTAAACGCTGGCGCTCAGACCTCACTTGGTAATTGCGGTATTCGCGCGAGGAACGGTGGGTTCCAGATGGTCCTCCACGAGTCGAAGTTGAGTACGTACTCCATCTTGTATGCCGTGGACAAGACGGCTTTTACCTGGTTCAGTCAAGTAATACGGTGAACTCCTCAGGATTTCCGGGTCATAACTACCAAGTGCATTCGCACAAGCCATGAGGTGGAAGCGCCTGTTGAACAGTAGTACTGAACACCAGAGGGAGAGTCAGGTATCCTCTCTGCTTTCTCAATGCTTTGATTTCAATATTTCCGAACTAGGAGAACAGGTACACAGTGGCTGGAATGAGCGTCTCAACCTATCCCAAAGGTAATCTTTTCTGGAAGCCGTCGTTTGACATCGGGATTAGCCGACGGGGACCAAAAGCAGATGCATTCGAGACCAAGCTTCTAGTATCCGCTCCCTTGGCGGGTATAATCAAGCTCTTTTATGGGCGGCGATTTTTCCTGATGAAACATCTCTGCGGGGAGGAAACAATAAATTCTCAGAGCGCAAGTTAGTCGCTGTTTTCTGCACCGTTAACCTGCCCATGCTCGTGTCCGCCTTTATTGTGGCACTGATATCCATCGTGCGGTTGGTTACCGGCTCGCCCAGTCTTGTTTTACCTCCAAATTCTGTGGTATGTTCTCTCCTGAGGCTCACGAGGAAGACAGTTATAAACAATTCCAGTACATTGACCCCCTCAAGTACGATGTCATACCTGCGGACTCCGCCCAATGGCGCACAAACAATTCTTTTGTGGGTTTCAATCCCACCAATACGACACCACCCTTCATCCAAGTCTTTGATCCCTCCTTCCTCGAGATAACGGGACCGAATGCAACCATTCGACTCGTCGCATCGCATCCAGGCTATGCATTTGCTCACGAAGCACCGATCTATGTACCCGATCTCAACATTGTTACTTTTGCCAGTCTTCCTGCTGGCCCTCTTGGATACAGTGGCTGGTACAATAATAGCGTTGTCTCTATGCTCAACATGACGGAAGTCGTTGATGCGCTTGCTATTTCTCCGAGTGGAGTCAGTGTCCAAGTCCAAGCGGTGAGCGATAAGTCTAGGGAGGCCAAAAGTTGCTCACTTCTATTCAGTTAAACCTTCCTAATACTGTGCAAATGGCAAATGGAGGGACGGGCCCGTATAAGGGTAATCTTCTCCTTGTTACGTCAGGACGTGCCCTTCTGCCCTCGTCGATTGTGCTTGTGAACCCCAGACCACCATTCAATACCACTGTCCTGCTGGACAATTTTTATGGCAGGCAATTCAACTCACTTGATGATATCAAGGTGCTTCCTGGAACTGACATCATGTTTTTCACCGACCCTACGTAATCCTCTGTTGTTTTGAGAAACGAGCAAAGCTGACAAAACACTATAGATACGGTTGGGTGTCTGGATTCCGTCCGCAACCTATGTTACCTTCCCAGGTGTACCGTTTTGATCCATCGACTGGTCAAGTTCAAGTCGTCGCTGATCAATTCATAATGCCGAACGGCATTGCTTTTACGCCGGACGCTAAAATTGCATTCGTGTAAGCTAGGCTAGTTTCTCCTTGCCGCAGGGGTTTGAAAACCGAATTTTAGGTCAGATACAGGTTTGGTTGGTGGTATCCTGGGAAATAATCAGACGTTCCCTGCTACAATGTAAGCTCTTGTGTTCGCGATTGGCTATTCTTACCATAAGTGTGCCACCAGCTACCAATTCGACGTCGATCCAGTTACCCGTGCATTCGGAAACCGTCGTGTCTTTGCTTACAGCGATTCTGGTATCCCGGATGGCATCCAGCTTGACCTGAAGGGCAACGTATATGCAGGATGCGGTGATGGTATACACGTATGGAATCCAAAGGGCAACCTCATTGGAAAGTTTTATACGAACAGCACAGCTCCCCAGATGATTTTTACCAAGTCTGGTCTTCTGATTTTAAACGAGGAAAGGATATACCTCGCTGATATCCGTGCTAAGGGTATTGACCTGGTCGTAGACTAATTGAATCCGCATGTTGCAACTGTCACATAAACTTTATACTTTACTGGAATCCTACGCGGGACGACAATGCGGCAGCTTGGGTGTGAAGAGGGTTGATCATCCCAGGAGCAACCTTCGGAGCGAGTTACGCGTGCCTGGCGTCTCAGAGCTCGAGCTGCATCAGCACCTTCTGCGACCACCCGCCGGGTGTCGGCGACTGCTCCCAGTGAGTAAGTGATGCTGTAAGTGACTGATTAGGACCGCTTAGACACTCTTCAGCCAATGGAAAGGGTTGTTCAGTTGGAAGAGAGCAGTTGATAGCCGTTCATATAAGCCACAGTGCAGATGCTGGCAGCTTGGGCCAGATCACGGCACTCGTACGATGCGACACACTGCCTGCTACGATGGAGCCCCTACGTGCCGTGATAATGAATTTTCTGATGACGCCACCATCATTGACCTGTCGAAAAAAGAGGGTGGGTTCTCTCCGACTTTACTCCGTCGTGCACGTGTCCACCGGCTCCCGAATCACCGGGCCTTCTTTCGGGCTCACCACCTGAAATCCCACTCGTTATGCGTATCATTTCCTCGTTCGTCTCTTTGACGCTGTGCCTTGGCTGCGTTGCTGCAGCAACGGCTGGGCAGATTAACAAACCGGAAGACCTCAATCTTGGTCGTACCCCAGGTACGACCGCGGATAAACCACCAATATTTCTCGCTGACCCGGATCGTGCAGACCCTGTCGTGGGTACTCTGAACTCCGTAGGGCGTGTTCCACGAGCCAAGCTTGCGGGTTTCACCGTTAACAAGGCAAAAGGAGTGGTTGGTCAACTTGATCGTAGACCACCGGGTGGTGCCAGTGATAGTTAGATGTGGTCATCTCATTGCAAGGTTGTGTCGACATCCGTGTTCTTATCCCACATCCTTTGGACCCGTCTTCGTTTTCTACGTTCTTTGAGGCGTAACCTTTGCAGTCAACCTAGTTTTCTGGTTGTGTCCAATCCTTACCACTTGACATTGCCGATTCTTGCATTGAGGGAACGCAAGTGCTTAGGTAAGTCCAGAAATACTGGACATGAAGTTGATGCAACACTTGTTAGCCTCCCTTGAAAGCGTCAGCCGCGCCTCTTGACCCATGGATTCGGTTCGCCCTCTCTTCTTCTGTTTCTTGACTGGAAACAAGAATCGAGCCATTCCCCTCGACGTTCTGCGCCTGGTAAGCACTTCGTTGTATCGCACCTCTTGGCTACCCATGCGATGCGTAGCACTTGCATATCCATACCAGTGATGTTCGTTGTCACAGGTCTCCACACAAAGCGACGCCCCAGCATTAACTCTGTTAAACTGAGCTCGACAATTAGGAGGCAAGGCGTCAAGAGGTTCGGTCAGCTCCGGGCTACATCACACTCGTATCGACGTCTCCCCGCGAAGCTCGCTATTTCATCTTCGCCCCAGGCCGCAACCTACGTCCTAGAAACAAGGATGGCTCGGAAGGACGATGGCCTCGACGTTGCCGACCGAAACATGGTGGACAGACGGTTTCTGATCAACGTTTCTCCTGGCCTGGTCGCTCCCCCTCGGGTTCGCAAGTTTATACCGAAACCCCTGATTCTCGTCGAAAGGATGAAAGCGCGCCAACTTTTACTGGATACCCCTCCCCCTGCTGCTTCGGAATCTCGTAGATCGTTGAGCCTACTAAGGAGTACACCTTTTTCTGCCCACGTGACGCCGCCGACGCGTCGGATTCCGACGTGCAGCACGCTCTCGCCCGACTCACCTTTATCTAGCATCGTCTCTGTTCAGATGCCTTCAAAAAACGACGTCGTATTGGACAGCAGATTTCGGATAATGCCTCCACGGGCAAGACGCCTATCGGTCAATGCTCCTGGCGATTGTTCATCGAGTACGGATACGTTTGTGGCCGATTCTCCGTGTTGCATCAAACAGGTCTCCTACAAGGTCCTACCTCTTGTTGCAGCATCCGATGCTACCGATGTGCGTTTTGATATCGAACCTGAATTTGGGAAGCGAGCTCCCCCCCGCGCTGGCGTTCCGCCACTTGACGGTTCCGTCGACTTTATGCACCGGACTTCACAATCAACCGACACCTTTAACCCATTTGTGACGAGCACCCCCTTTGGATCCGTTGTCACAGGCGTCCAATCACCGATGTCGTTCGTTACATCAAATGTGTACCCACCCCGTTTACGAGGACGGGCACTTAACCGCTCCGAAAGCTTCGAGATTGCATCTCCCACCTCTCAGACAACGTTCCCCTTCAACACTCCTCAGGACGCCTACGTCGTCAGACTTCCCGGCTCCGGGTCGGTCGCTTCCAAGTCTCCTCTCGACCACAAGCGGTTCTCCAACCGTGATACATCCCCATCCCCGACGCTGGTGCTCGACGGCGTGTTCGCTCTCCCGCGGTCACCATCAACCCTGGTACCCCGGAAACCCCTCAGCGGCGGCTTCGCTCGACCCCGAAAACCAACTTCCCGTCAGCCCCTTTCAGACATAACCAATGCCCCCACGGCCATCGTTCCCTTCGAACTGCGCACCGCTACCGCATCTCCAACGTCCCCCTATACCCCACCCGGCCCCGAATCCCCCCGGTCCAAGCTCGCACACGTCCTCGCCACCCGCGTAGAGCCCCGGACGACGCGTCGGACTCGCACACACGGGCGCGTGCCGCCGCTCGTGCGCGGCGTCGAGGCGTCCAATGATCTGAGGACACGGTGCGAGATCGAGGGGCTGAGAGCGCGCGGGGTCGTCGGGCTCGGTCGTGGTGCTGGCGGCGATGGTGGCGGGAAAGGGACGATCGAGCGCATGTCGCTCGCGAGTGTGGGCATGGTGGCGAGGCTGCGCGCACGGTGGGAGGCGGGCACGGCGGCACGTTTTGGTGGCGTTGACGATTGTGCTTGACGTTCTTGGTGAGGCCTTCTCCCCCTTGCTCAGTTTCGCGTTCGTTTTTTGTTGGGGCTTCGTTATTTTTGTGATCAAAGATGTGTAGCCCGTTGAGAATCATGTATTTTTTTTTTCGGAGCGAAGATCGAATCCAAGCAAAGTTTAGAGGACACCATTGTCTGATCGCGCTGCATTCCACTTACAGAGAAGTTCATACATAGTACAATATAGACATAAACAAATACAATACGCACACTACGCGTGAATCCGATCACCTCCTTGGCCCCACCTCCTCGGATCTAGACCAAGCGCTCAAACATAAAAATTCAGAATATGCACCTTGTTTCACCACGAGACCGACTCTTCATGCAGCGTTCCAACGCCCAAGCGAGTATCCGACCTTCATCAAAGTCTCGATGGCACGCTTCCCGCTAGCGTCGTTGGACGGCGCGGATCGTTCCACCAAATCCTCATCAAACTTCATGGCACCAGGAGGGAAGATGGCGATGACGGTGCTTCCACCATACGCAAAGTAACCGAGCTCATCTCCCCGACGCACGCTTGCGTTTTCCTACGCGCGATGAGAAAGGCACGACCACGATCGGACGGGATGACTCACCTTTGCCGTCCAAACGATGCTTCCGACGAGCAAGGCCCCGATGGCGACAAAGGCGATCTGCTTTCCAGAAACGGGGTGTTGCATGAAGAGGACGGAGCGTTTGTTGCGGGAAAAGACATCGAGCTTGGCTTGGTTGACCGCTTGGGGATTGACTGTGTGTATGCGTGAGTCAGACCCTCTGCGCGTACGCATGGATGGGAAAGGTGCTGACCGGTATAGTATTGGCCTGGTACGTCGGTCGCCTTGCCCAGCAGGGTCGCATCGACTGGCGAATGGAAGCGGTGATAGTCTGAC
>JBBPTU010000842.1:0-17148 GCA_038094295.1 Tylopilus aff. beelii | reverse complement strand
GCGGAGTTGATCGTTATAGTTGGAAAAGAGCGATACCTTATTGAACCCGGCCAAATCAGAGGCCATGGTGAGGTATTGCCTGTCCGAGCATTTGGCGCTCTGCTTCTCGAGCACCTCTGAGATCGCCCTGTATGAGTTAAGGACGATGTAACGTGTCCCTATAATGCTAATAGATGAAATATCTCCTGAGATGGCGAGGTCATGAGACTGAGCATGACCCCGAAAACAATGTCTAGTACGTGCCATATCTTCTGCCCAATGCCGCAAAATCTTCCCAGTTTTTCTCGGAGGATAGCTGGAAGAGATTTCCGATTAAAGGCCACCCAGTTGGTCCAGGTGGAAGTGGAAGTGGATGCCTCAAACTGAGTAGCCATTTAACGAGGTAGAATGCTGCTCCGAGGAGACATATGTTGAGGAAGGATATTACTTGAGACATTGATGGCAAGGGAATGCTGCGCTGTAAGGGGGATAGAAGGAGGTTTCGGGCGCCAGTTCCAATACATGAGTTCAGCTATAACGGATTGATGGGTTGGTTACATAAAGTGCACTACTATGGCTTACTTCCGGTACGAGACTGGGTGAGAAGAGTCCTGCGGATGCGTCGTGCGAAACAAGACAGTAAAGCTAATGATAAGCAGGACCCGGATGTCAGAATCTCCGACCGACCGAAGTAGAGCTGAGGACGAGTCGGGCGACGGTCCCGCACAGCGTTGGGGGTGAGATGCCAGATTTAGGACGCTGAGGTGCTCGAAGTCCGCGTGATCGCGCCTCAGCCGAAACGGGGACCGTGGCTGTGCGATGGGACTGTGGTTTTTTCACACGAAGCTACTCCGAGTCAAAGTCTTTGTCAGCCTGAGAGGGAGCTCCATCTTCGGGCTTCAAAGCTTCACCCACAGCTTCGTCCCTGAATCGACGACTCCGGAAATGGTTGGACTTCTCCTACCCGCCAATGCCTGCCCCGATGATGGCGCCACTGGTCCCACTATCTAATGATCTGAGTCGGAACCGCAACAACTCTCCCCCCCTGATGGCAGCTCCTTTCCGAGACCGCTAACCTGAAAGTTACGCGTAATCATACCTATACCAAATCATGCCCAGGACGATGGCAAATCAAGTGACAGATGCCGACCTGCGAAGACGATCGGCATGTCGGATTCAGCTCTCTTCCCACACACCTCGTTTGGATCGCTGACGGTGGAGAGGGGCTAGAGAGAGGGCGAGGCCATGGGCAGACCGCTACTAGCACGCGGCGAGGCTCTACCCTATGCTAACCTACGACAAACGCTGAACCTACGACCTACTGCCAGGACTCCAGCCACTACGCCAGGACCCCAGCCACTGCCGACCGACCCGACCGACCCGACCGACCCGACCGACCTGACCGACCTGACCAGACGGACCGCCCCGCTCCAACGGGATGTTTGTCACACAGAACGAGATTTTGGAACGGTCCACGCATGGAGAGCATCCTTGATAAACTGAAGGGGTACAGTAGGATGGCTACCCGCGGGGCCTCTCGACAAGAGCTGGTGCAAAGTTAGTCACGGTCTTCATCGATACATCGATAAGTCTGGTGCGCGACTATATATATTCTGCGACGATCTTGAGCTAAAGTAGCATGGTCTCCTCCCTCGGTTCGCTATGGTCATCGACCAACTCGTATCCCCCACCAATGCTCTCAGTAATACGTCAATATGCTCGACATTCAGACAGAGAATGATAACATGTTAAGTACTAGCCCGATACAGCCCAGCCCTCAATCTATACATGTTTGGATGAGATTCGAAGAGGCATAGCATTTAAACGTCTCCATGGCATGGATGGACTAATCATTTACCAAGGCCTCGACTTTTGGAGACCTAGCAGTGATCTGGCACTTGAATGGTTTCGGGTGGCTAGAAACGCGGAATCCAGGGAACTAAGAGGTGATGGACGTCCAGTAAGCAAACCACGACTCACGAAACAGTCCCGGAGGTGGCGTCAACTCGTGGGGTGATCTCAACACCGTCGACGACCTCCTTTGAAATGTTGAGTACAGCGAGTGACATGGCGACCGAGATGAATAAAGACGCTTCCGCTAGGTGTAAACCTGAAGAGGGAAGTTAGGGTTACGACTGACACCTAATCGAAGATGACAAGCGTCTACCTGGACAGATCCTGGAACGACAAACGGTGAAGATCGATCAGCAAGCGTCGAGTGCGCAATAGACACATTGTGTGCCTGCACCTACCTCCTACCGAACCCGAAACAGACGGTCTCTGGACCAGGTTGTGGCGACGCCCCGAGGAACCGCTCGGGACGGAACACCTCCGGATCTGGATACGTAGATTCATTGTGGAGAACCGCCCTGTGCGCACGTTCAGCAGAGGGTAAACATATCCGCGTGTGCGCATTTGCATACGAGGTCATCAGATACTCACCATGCGTTTCCAATTATGCACGATCCTTTCGGGATGAGGTACCCTTCGTGATAAATGTCCTGCGAAGCCGTGTGTGGCATCACTATTTCCCAGTTACTTCGTGAGCACGCTCAAAGGAACACGAGTTGGAACGTTGCCACTAGCCTATTCGT
This sequence comes from Tylopilus aff. beelii, assembly GCA_038094295.1. Taxonomy (NCBI): domain Eukaryota; kingdom Fungi; phylum Basidiomycota; class Agaricomycetes; order Boletales; family Boletaceae; genus Tylopilus; species Tylopilus aff. beelii. Next base: position 14,575 of record JBBPTU010000842.1, on the reverse strand, counting down.
GTGACAGTATGCCAACGCAGGACTTCTTTGCAGATTGCATTCACGTAAGGAAGCGAATCACGATCGTTCAGAGAGGGGAGTCTCTCGCCGCCGGTTACTGCATCCAGCTCTGCCTGCGCCTTGGCTTGCACTTCGGGGTATAAGACCATCGCGAGAAAGAAGGCATATATGGCAGAAACAACCTGTGGAGGGGGCGCATCAGTGCCTGGTTCGTCCCCGCTCGTGAGAAGTATACCGTGTCGGATGCACCTGCAAAAGAAGGTCAAAATGAGATAGACACGATCATAACTAAACACACCAAGATACACGTGCATGGAAGTCCACATAATGTGATCTTCTTCCTCTGGACTCACCCCTCCCTCCAAAAGCGCAGACGTGAATGATGGCATCGCCGTACCCGCCGCCTTGTGCATAAATCAAATAAGTCAGAGTGACAACTCAACATGCGAAAACAATACCATTTGCTCCACGACATATTGGTAGGGCCTTACTACAGACTCCATCAAAAGCTGACGGTATCGCTTCGCATCTTGGAGGAATCCCGTACCAGGGAACCATTCTGGAAGATATCGCACTGTAAATCATTTGACTATGAAGTCGCGCCAAAGAGGTTCGAGTTTGTCCTTACGAGTAGGGATAAAATCCACCAGGAATGCGCCAGGGGTCGTGATCAATGAAATAATGTCCATAGCTTTGTTTGCCAACTCAACAAACGGATCGTTCCCTTCCTGCACAGTATACCCGTAAGCCACTTTAAGAATGATGGCACCAGCAGTGCTAGAAAATAGGACCATAATATGTAAGAGTAGGTCTAGAATAAGATGCACATACGAGCGGATGTGATTGGCCAAGTCTTCGGGTTTCTGCAATACATTGTGCACAAATAGGCGCGTCTCTTCCTCTTCGATTGGATTGAACATGGAAGTGCTACTCCTGCTGCCAAATAATCGGCCAAAGTGCTTGCGGTACTGGCGGAATTGATTGTTATAGTTGGAAAAGAGCATCGCCTTACTGAACCCAACCAAATCGGAGGCCATGGTGAGGTATTGTCTATCCGAGCATTTGATACTCTGCTTCTCGAGCACCTCCGAGATTGCCTTGTATGAATTAAGGACGATGTAACGTGTCCCTAAGATGCTGATGGATGAAATATCCCCTGAGATGGTAAGGTTATGAGCACGACTACAATCAAGAATGACGTCTAGTACGTGCCATATTTTCTACCCAATGCCGCAAAATCCTCCCAGTTCTTCTCGGAGGATATCTGGAATAGATTTCCGATCAGCGGCAACCCAATTGGTCCAGGCAGAAGTGAGCCGGAGTGCTTCGAGTTAAGTAACCGTTTGATAAGGTAGAACACCGCTCCGAGGAGGCAGATGTCGAGGAAAGATATTGCTTGAATCATTTGACGACTCAAAGAAAACACCGCGCTGTGAGGGCGATGGGTTGAGATTCTAGAGCAAGTTTTTAAGCACGAGTTCAGTTATAATGCGCCGATACTTAGTTACATGGGCGTGCATGGCCGGCCCAAAGTTTTGAGCCGGAAGCCGAGCCAGGTGGTCAGATTCAGTTGATGAGTGAGGGATACTGGGAATGTCAACGGACCTAATGAGATCCGGCGGTGATCAGTATCGTGAAGGTAACGTTGCCAGTGGTATATCCAGTGCGTGGGCGGCCCGGAATTTTGAGCCGGTGCCAATGGTAGATTCAGGGGTCGGACTTGGACTGTCAGCAGACCAAACGGGGCGGTCAATACCGCAACTGTAACGGGGCTATATCCGCTAAAAAGGAGTCGGTGTCAATTGTGAAAATGATACCAATGCGAGCGCCATCGATAACTGTGATATTTGTGGAGGCACCCTCCTTAACCCCATAGCACCTTATTGCTAGTACATTGGCGGGTTTCTGAAATACTATAAGGGTATTCAGGCTGTGTAACAGGGAGCCCACCTGAAAAGTTCAACGTAAGGAACCCACCTGAAATGGTTTTGGCGGAGAGTCCCAAGTACTGTACTTGGTATCCGCTGGATTCTTCGTCTTCGTCTTTGGCTGACCCAGGTAATGGTCGGAGTTTTCCCGCGATGCCTGTGAACACTTGTTCCGATGGCACTCTCAGTCTCGTCATCTCAGGCTGAATCATAGCGGCTCTCTCCTCGTGAAGACACACCCACAGTCAATCGACGGAGACGGATGTTGCGGTCGCCGCATTGCGTTCTTACTTGCCGGATACTTCACTCGCAGTCACGTTGTACAAACAGCTGCATACTTCCTTCTTTCGCACGGCCTCCCTTCACTTTCGCTCATCGCCGGTCGACTGAGACTTCCTGGCATCGTCTTCTCCCTTGGCGACCTGGTCTCCCCATTTGGCACCCATTCCACTTTCGATCTCCGTGTTTATCATGCAACGGCACCGATGCTTAGGGACCCAGAGATTCAAACTACGGACGACCTGTCTGGCACCGAAGGTCTACTCTTAGTCCATCCCTGAATCAGTCCCCTTCTCGACCAGGACTTTGCATGCAGAGTAGCTCAGTTCGATCTCCTTACACGTGCGTTGCGACTCGTTGTCCGGCTGAAGCAGCCGTTTGAGGCGATGTTACTCGCACCACTTGGGCGCGTGCAATACTTGTGTCGTGCAGCAACTCTGCTGTCAATATATTTTCCATGGTATCACTACCAACTCCTAACGTTCGGCAAGTAAGCATCTTGTGGCACCTATTACACCACTGCGTTCTAGTACTACGGTCCCCGCTTATTAAAGACCAAGTGAGACCGGCCATCGGATGCGCCGTGCGCGCGCACCGAACCATGGTCTCCCAGAGGCAGACCTATGACACCAACTGGAAATCTGCCCAAGTAGTGTTGATGCGCACGGTACCGCATAAGTTACGACCAATTCAACCAACCGCTGGCCCATCTGGCAGGACGACTACTGTTTCATAAAGTACTTCCTGATTTATGCTAGTACTAGTTTAGGCGTCTTTGGAACTTCCCCCATCTCTTCATTTACTACGATATACATACTAGATGGTGGTTCTCACCCTGAATCCATCTCAGACAGCACCACTGGTAGTCCCACTACCACAGCAGGCTGAGCTTGCACTCCTCCAGATCATTCGAGATAACCTCCCTACACAGTATGCAACCCAGGCAGCTCCGCTCCAAGGGTTTCGTGATGCCATCGCAGCCCACGGAGGTCCGGGCGTTGACCCCTCTCTACTCACCGATTTCCGGGCCAATGTCCCTCTCACGGAGTACGACTCATACAAGCCGTTCATAGATAAATTCGATGCAAAGCCATGCATGGAGGAAGACGTCAAGGATATGTTTTCCCCTGGGCTTCCTGACTTTTTCAGTCTTTCTAGCGCTACATCTGGATCAAAGCCAAAGACCATCCCGAGATATAATCACAATGCGAGATTAAAGCTCCCAACTCGTCCGCTCTTTGATCCAAATAGTAAACACCCTCTCGCTGCGGTGGTGTGCACGGCATACAGGGATGTCAAGGTGATAGAGCGTACTCCTGGCGGAGTGGTACAACGAATTCCAGTTTGCCTCGTGTCAGGCGGGAATGTTCGTAGGACTCTTGGATGTTATACTGACGACGAAACCAGCATGTCCCTCTCCAGTACGTTTTTTTTGTTTATCACGATGATAAGCGCTGGGACTGAGACTATTACGTCCTAGTGCCAGGCTATGCTGTACCTTGGGCAGCAACTGTGATCACACACTTTCCTTCTTTTCTGATTATCCACGGTCTATTCTTCCTCGTAAGGGCTGATGTGAACCTTTTTATCGCATCGTTTGCCACCCAATTCCTTGATCTTGTCCGTCACATCGACGAGTGCTGGGAGGTGCTCGTGTCTTGCATTAGAGATGGCACGATACCAGATCTGAAAGGCATAGACCACGTTCGAGAGCACTTGCAGGCAAGTCGGTGATCGATCAACGCAAATGTTACTTTCTAATGTATCGCGAAGGCTCACTTGCATCCTAATCCTGAACGTGCATCAGAACTCATTGAAATAGGCCGCCCTTTCTCTCGCGATGGATGGTTTTCCCGCGTCTGGCCAGATGTGAGGGAAATCATGACTATATGTAGTGGTCCGTTTGCTACTGTCCTCCCAAAGGTACGTGGTCAATCACTCTGGTGATCGTGACAAGTGGCATCATTTCACCCAGGTGAGGTCCATCTTGGGACCCGATGTGGCCATCCGCGTTCCTGGATATGGTTCATCAGAGTCCCACATCGGCTTGCCACATGATACGAACAAACTCGACGAGTTCATCCTTCGAAGCGAAGATGTCATCGAGCTTTTGGACATCTCACTGGAGGCAACTCATCAAAACCTTTGCCAAGCGGTATGTATCCTAGCCTTCAGTCTTGGTCTGAATATTTACTAATTGTAGATGGCCAGTGGGAGGTAGAAGTCGGAAAACGATACGAGCCGATCTTGACGACTAGGGACGGATTATGGCGCTACCGACTTGGCGATGTGCTCTACATCGTCGGGTTCGACACCACGACAAAATCACCGATATTCAAATATTCAGGCAGGAGGTCGTCAGTATATCACTAATCGCATGCACTCGGCACCTCTGATGAACGATTTCGAGCAGCATGTCGATTCGCCTCGCATGGATGCAGATTATAGATGATCAGCTGGTAGCAGCCATCCAAGCGTTCAGCTCGGAAGATGGAGTTCTAGTCCAAGAGTTTACGACTGTGGCCGACGACCGTGAAACATTGCCCGCTGTTGGATTCTTTGTCGAGCTCGCAGGACCTCTTGGTGCGTCAACACGTTGATGGGTAGTATCGTTGGTGAGTAAGTGCTCACCATATGACAGGGCCGAATGCACACGTAGCGCGGCAAAGATTATTTGAAGCCCTTGTTGCCACGAATAGCGAGCACGCGAGTGCACTCACAGATGGGCGAATAGGCCTGCCAACAATTCGGATCGTCAAGGCGGGCACATTCGCAGAGTACCGTCACTGGAAAGGCGAGAATGCAGACATGGCGTCCGGACAGATCAAGGTACCCGTGATTCTAGTCAATCCGATACCGAAGGAATGGATTTTGGAGAGGGTTGTGCAGGAACTTTGAGGAGAAACCACCGTGGGGAACCCAAGGAATATGTTCTCGTTATAGGTGTGAAACGGGTTTGTAAGATGTGTTTGTAAGTTCGATATAGACGGTGGTCGCAGTAGTCTTCAGCAATGTGTATTTGTTCTTGGTCGAACCTAAGTCGTGCTTCTTTGCAATCCAATAGCCCAGGAGGACGGACGACAACCATGCAGTCACTCCCTATCTGTATTGGGGCTGAAATTAATACAGAAGAATGTTGGTTCGACGTAAATGACAAACTAGACCATCAAAATCCAGGTTTCTCTAGTACGCTGTAATTACTTCCAACTGGCCTCGGGCATCCAGCAGTGAACGTCGAGTCCCGAGATACGTTCGGCAGAGAAATCTTTCAAGGCCTTTTACTACTGTTGGCATAAAAGCTATACCATCATTAGTGACAAGCAAATATCTCTCCGATGCGCTACGCACCGTTTAAACACGCTCTAGCGCACTATGCCTCTACAACGATGTCCCTGAGTGTATAGCGCACTTCACGGAGAGAGTGAAGTTAGTACGTACTCGGGGTCATTTATTGCCAATGGCTTGTACTGTTGTTTTTGGTACTTACACCTGTTGACACCATCTTGCCAATTTGTTCTGTAGATAAAACCCCAACCTACGTGATTGGAAGGAAGCCTGAGTCCTCCTGTCATAGGCATCAGTGGTCGGCCGGTCAGCTATCGCTCTGGCAACCTCCAGGCCCAAATAGGACGAGTCGTTGAGTCACTTCCGTTTCTTGCTTTTGGTTCTATGATCCACAAAATGTGACGACCTGCAAGATGTTACGTTTCCATCTAGAGTAGAGGTTGGCAGAAATAAACCCACGTAACTTTGCCATCACCACCGCGACGCACCAGCATGGCTCCACGATCGGATCTTTTCCTAGCATTTTAAGTACTAGTGGTTGCTGTGCTTGCCAACTACCTGTCTTGATAGGCCCTGGGCCTGTTGGTCGTCACCAGAGTTATTACGATATCTAGACATATCGGGCAAATCAGAAGGCACAAAAGTACTGGCGGAGTCATAATTTGCCCTCTCCGATGTCAAGGTGAGCCTCGACATTCAAGCAGCAGCCCTCTTCTCATGCGAATGTCCCATTTTCAAGAGCAGAATCTTCGTCATTCGGAGCAGACTACCCAGGTTATATATCAACCTACCTACACCAAATCAGCTACGCTCCAGATGATGACCCATTCAGCGAGAGGCGCCGACCGCTGAAGACGACTAGTTTGTCGGACGCACGCCAACAGCTCGTCGAGGTCTGCACCAACTACGTCTTCAATTCCCTCCCTACTCATCTAATTCGCGTCGCTGACATGACAATCGTTACCCGGAACGAGATTTGGGACTCGGAGCGGCCACGAATCGAAAATATTCTCGATGAGGAACTGAGGGGGTTGCGGTACGAATACTCCAAAGGGCTTGGATGGCATTTCACTGGGTTTCTCGAGCGGAGCTGGTGCGAGGTCAGTTGATGCTCTCCGCACGTCGATGAAAACCAGCTTGCTCAATGAGACTTGGGTCTACAGGAATATGTCAAAGAGCTCTTCAGATTTGCAATATTCTCACATAGATGGGGTGAACGCGAACCGTTATTCCAGGAAATGACCTCCAAGGTTCTCCCGAGACCCATCCCGAGCGGTCCTGGATACGAAAAGCTACACCACCTATGCGAAAAGGCGGAGACGGACTTTCATTGTCGTTATGTCTGGTCCGACACGTGTTGCATTAACAAGGAGAGTAGCTCGGAGTTGGAGGAGGCAATCCGTTCCATGTACCGTTGGTACAACCTTGCCAACGTCTGCATCGTTCACTTGGGACAGTCGTCATCCATCGACGACTTCGACCAGGATCCATGGTTCACGAGGGGGTGGACGCTACAAGAACTGCTAGCGCCAGATACGATGCGCTTTTATGGCAAAGATTGGAAGCCAATCTGTCCTCAGGTCCATGAACGTGGCGATAAAGTCAACGAGGAAATCACTCGCGCCATTACGCGTGTAACAGGCATACACGAAGATCATTTGCGAGGCTTTCATCCATCGTGTGAGCTGGTCTCTGAGATCATGACGTGGTCCGCCAAGCGCAAGACCACACGAGCGGAGGACAAGGCCTACTCTCTCCTCGGTCTCCTAAACATCAGCATCCCCATCGCATATGGCGAGGGAGATCGAGCATTCTATCGCCTCATGGTCGCGCTTGCCAACGAATGTCTGACCCCGTCCTTCTTTTCCTGGGCAGGACGCCACTCGGATTATTCTAAAGCCCTTCCTTCCTCTCCTGCATGCTATGCCAGAGTCAGCCTGGATTCGCGGGACATGGTTCAGAGTGGTGGTACCGGCCACCCTTTGTATGAAGTCACCAAGCTTGGCGTGGTGGTCAAACTACTTACGTTCAAAGTTCATCGTGAATTATCACTGAGAGGCGGCTTTCACGTCGGCACGACGTGGCATTTCAGTGATGATGTCCCTCTTGGACCGTTCATGATCCGTGCTGGCACTGGCGCCGCACTCCCACCTTGGGTCCTCGCAGAAGAGGACGACAACGAGTATGCACTAGGCGTCGTGAATTTTACGTGTCCTAAACCAGATGGTCACGGGCAGTTGATGAGCGGTAGGAATTACTTTGGAATATTGATGATGAGAGCAATGTGGGGTTGGGAGAAGCTTACCACGGACCTCGTCATTTCACTCAATTGCTCCGGAGATATAATAAGGCCAATAGAGAGTACCCTTCTATTACATACCACTTTGTAGTACCAGTACCTGAGTCTATGACCGATACATATTGATTACAACAGTGTTATATCGTAGCTATTGAGGTGTAGCTGGAGGCTGGATAACTAAATGCTCAAACCTCACAGCACAAAACTCATCGCGTCACGATCATCTGCCCAAAGCCGTGCATACTCCAGGCATAGTCGGTAGACGTACACTATCAACCAGATCAGGCATTCAATCGTCGACTGCAAGAAACGGGACGAACCTTCCATGTCGACCGTACGCCCAAGAGTTTGTTTCCATCGTTTCCCAGCTCTCGCGATCTGTCGCAGTTGAGAATCCCGCTCCTTCTTGACTGTTTCCCATTCCTCGGTACTTCGTACCGTCAGGTTCGCGACGTCCAGCGTCGACGCAGAAGGTCCGGAAAAATACGCATGAATGTTATAGATCTCCAGATACGCCGAGGAGATCGGTATGTAATGCAACCTCGACGCACGCGTCAATCGTCGGCGAAAAATCTCAATGACGTGGCAGCACGACTTACCATGGCTGCAACCAACCAGAAAAGTACTCCTTGTGCACCGTTGACTTGAGCACAGCACTGTCCGATGCCATCAATGCCATGAATCGCCCCGAGTAGGACATTCCATCTAGATCGACGAGGTATTTGTAAGACCAAAGTTCGCCTAATGGCACTGAGCTAGCGAAACGGTGCATCATGCGTAGCTCCTCTTCACCACCAGGGTATTCACCGACGGCGGAGACAAACGCAACGTCCATGATGTCGCTGTTGACACCTTTTGCCGGTACGGAGGTCAGAACAAATGTGTATGGTAGTGAAGGCGAGGCATGGACGATCGATATATCATTAACCGCGCTCTCATGCGCCATACGGAGGAATCTGAATGATAGCGTTCGCGTCGAGTTTGATAATTTGTTGAGAGAAGGTGCATACCTGTGCCGCTGGTAATTCGGCGTAAATCCGGGAGGCGTGCTGCCTCCTCCAGTTGTGGAGCCACGCCAAAAGATAAGGTCGCTCTTCTGATCCCAAGGCACCTCCATGTCGTCAATTTCTCTTGGGATATCATCGTGGGGATCATATGCATATGTATACCGAGAGTTCACTGCGTGATAGTAGTGACTGGGTATCCTGATGTCTGCGAACCCCTTGATTTTCGCTGGCGAAAACACGGGAGCGAGTAACGAAATTGTTCTCCAATCAGAGAAGAAGTGACCTTGCAGGAAGCGCGCCCACGGGTTTTGACAAAAATCGTAGTTATCGTTGACGGTCTCGACAAACACCAAGTGATCATCCAAACCCTGTGATTTTCCTTGGCGTACGTTTAATTTTTGAAGGTCAGGGCTACGATAGGAGCTAAAGAGTTGGCGTGCTGGGCTACCTGGAGGACAAGTGCGACGGTAGGCTTCCCATACGTTGCCTTGATCCTGCCAGTCAGGAGTAAAGCCACCCAACCACCGTGACACATCGTCTGTATGGCAAAATGTAAGTGGTACAGACGACTTAAAGGTAAGTGCACGTACCAGCTGGGTCCTGGAGTGTGAGATTTGGAAATCTGACATGCTCCCAAGGAACTAGGACTCGACCTTCTGCTTTCGTATTGATCGCTAAGTCCATGTCAGGCAGCTGTCAACGGAATCGATGTTGCTTCACAAATACCACAGGGCTCGTACACACCTTGTCCTGGAACCGAGCAAGTAAACGGCGAAAGCCATAAGATCGTTCACTACGCTCTTCGTCGACGTAGTCTTTTTCAATTTCGACGGTCGACGCTTCGCCGTCCTGGATGCGCACGATATCAATGGAAGGTAGGTATCCCATCTGCGATACATGTCAGTAGTGATCCGACGCGAGCAGAACTAATCAGACCCACCAGACGCGCTCTCTGACGCAACTCTTCGCCGCTCAGAGCCCAAAAAGGCTCGAGGTCCTCGACGATAGCATCAAACTCGTCTACGAGCTTGAAGTCGTGCTCCTTTGCAAACTCCCACCAGTGGTCGAATCCCCGAGGCGGATCCCGACCGTAGCGGCGTTTGTACTCGGCAATGGCTTCTGGAAATGTCTTGCTCTGTTTCGCAAGACGACTTATGAACGCAACTCTTGCATTCTTCATCAGCGCGGGGATGGGGTGCTTCGTGGTCACCACAGTCGTCCCACTATTGCGTGCTGCAAAGTGGCCCGCTAGCACAAACAGCAGAAATGCACTCGCAATAAATGCCCATCCTGGTCGCGGGTTCATGGCCTGTATCCACGAAGCTTGCGTGGTTCGCTGTCCACGGGGAATGGTTATGAGAGTTGCCCGGACTGGACAGAGGGCGTTCAATATATCGTAGTTTAAATAAGCGTGCTCTGTTTCTGCTTCGAGACGCAGTGATTAGATTTGGTATGGCGAACTGCAATGCCGTATTCCACGGTGTATTCTCGGTTCTCGGTTCTAGGTCTAGTATGTTGAAATCAGCAACGTAGGAGCACAAATCCTTTGATGTACTTACCTAGCGACTCCGTGTAGCTGACAATAATAACCTCGATGAGTCTTGGAGACGACATTTTGAAAGTGGGCATGACGAACGCCACGCTCCACAGGGATCTCGCATTTACTAAATCTCGTTTCGCTATCACCCGTTTGCGGTCGCAGCTCCGGGAGTCACGATGGCAATCACCGCCAAAAAAAAGATCCGTTGCATCGATAATGGTTACGAAAACGGTAGGCCCACTACCCTCGCCCGCCTCTGAATCAAATATCCAGTTTTGCAGGCGGCCCAGATCCAAGTTAGAGGTATTTGATATCGAGAGCTGCCACTGAGTACTGCCGCAGGGTTGCAACGCGCGCAGCCTGATTTCAAACGAGTTTCCGAGTTTGACGGTGACCCATGCGTGACGACAGAAATGGGGCGCATATAAGCGATGTAGCCAGACGATGAAACAGCGGATACTGTTAGAGGGTGTGGAACTTTCGACTAATACGCAATGCGCGCTGGCTACGCAGTACTCACCCACGAGTATGTACTGCCCCTCAGTCCGCCCTCCTGTCGCCCACCTCGCAAGAGTTTCTTGGACTTCTTTCTTGCGTGACTTCATTTCCAGCTATTCGGCGGGCATGTGGGGCCGCTCCACAGCGCTGAGAAAAGTGTGGAGCCGCCAAAGGATCTTTGCGTCGGTGACGCAACTTCCGTTGACAGCTCCATCGGCAAAGGAACCCTTTGGTTGTAAGTACTGGCGCCCACGCTACACTACCATTCAGCAAAAAGACATCAGCTTTTCATTAAGAACGAGAACGAGCCTACGCACGCCAGCAGCTTATAGCGCTTTGGATGACTCGGAGATTTGGACGGCGATCACTGTGCTCAGACTTGGAAGTGATGCAACTCGGACGCGGGTACTACTAGGTGTCTCGAGTAAGCATCTCCGACTCTGAATCGGAGTCGCAGCCTTCCCGCTGGCACTTACCAAGTGGCATTTCTCTGGCCTGACCAGTATCTACGCGCCCGATGCGGCTTTGCGATGCCTGAGATTTGGTGTGACCGTGATGGTCGCTTGCAAAGCACTTTTTCTTGAAATTTCCGTGATACTACAGGTGTCTTCTATACCAATGGCAAGAGTGACGCATCGGGTCATTTCGGGTACCAGCGTAGGATACGAATTATACGACAGATCCGTCGTGCTTTCCACTTCGATACTGTACGTCGAAGCTGCCAGGCTCGAAGCGCGCGCGCTCCTGCCAGTGGGCGGATCACCGTCTGTCTAAATGGATGCCTAACAGACGAATTTGGATGCGACTCATAGTTTCAAATGATTCTACGTCTATTCAAGCAACAATCAGCTATGGTACAGGCTCCGCTTCCCGCAGGGGGAGTGGAAAGAACAAGGAGAGAAACAAACGGAGCGGTACGCCAATACTCGACTCCAATAATGTTAGAAAGGTATGGAAACAAGTCATCCCGTCCTTTATGGTACCGTAGAAATGTAGACGGAGACACGTCCTACGACGAGTTAGTCATGCAACATAAGGTATAGTAGAGCTCCTCTGAGTAGAAGATGTTGGTAGGTGTCAGCAGAATTACGATGTGCATACGGATCAAGGGGTAAACCGAGGAGTAGGAGGGTATCGCAAAAGTAGGGGATGGAAGATCGGTGGCGGAAGACTTCGGTGTCGCAAACTCTGGGGATAAGAGGAACAAAAGAAAGGAAAGGAAAGACGGACTAGTCCCAATCAATGGTAATACCGCCGGGTCCAGGGCCTGCAATCCCGATGCCCCTGTCAGCTTCACGTTTAAGCCACTTAAATGCGCGCTTGTCCTCTTTGATGTATGGCTCTAGTCTCTCGAGGCATTTTTTATTGTGGTCCTGTGCAAACGGGCATCAAGTAAGCTAACTCGTTTGCAACGCAAGGTAATCGCCGCCGACGTACCTTGAGCCACTGCTTTTCCTCTTTGGTAAGCATATTTTCTTTGACCATCCTGGTTTGGATTGGTACACAGGTAAGGCGTTCAAAGCCAAGCCAGATATCGCCGCTGAATTCGCCCTTTGTCTACGTTCATCAATATGCCGTCATGGCGGTAATGAAGGGAGCTGACACACCTTCACGCGTCTAACGGCCAAAGCAGACTCAATCCGCATGCCCCACTTCCCTTCAAGGTCTGATATCCGATGTTCCGTCAGCAAAGGGAATTGAGTAATCAGCTGAACGGGAAACGCACAAAATCCGGGTTCATTGGTGATAACGTGGCCCGGTACAAGGGGAATGTGGCTTGAGAAGCCGTGTGGTCCTTCGTGAACATTCAAGAACGAGCCGAATCCGTGGCCCGTGCCATGCTGGCATAACGTTAGTCAGGCGTGGGGGAACACGAGGACGTACGTACTAAGTAATTGAGCCCATCTTTCCACAAGGCACGGCGAGCGAGAACATCTAATTGCAAGCCCGTAGTTCCTTCAGGAAAGACGGCACTATCGATGGCGATCTGGGGTAAGATAAATGTGCGCGTGAGGGGCTGATTTGATGGTGTGGAGACGTTGACGTACATGTCCCTGCAGCACGCGGGTATACGCTTCACATTGGTCCTGTGACGGACGACCAAAGTGGACGGTGCGAGTCGTGTCACATGTCCCGTCTCGGTATTGGCCACCGGAATCACTGAGGTAATAGAACCACTCATAAACATCGGTGATATCAACAGTAGCCTCGAGGACCTACTTCAAGTAAGGCGTCTCTCGATCAATCATTCTTGCGTTTGATTTAGATGGTGAATAATGTGGCAGGGCTTCACAAGGGGTCAGAGCCAAAAAAAAAAATATCGGACGAATCACTCACCTGCGTTAGGTCCGCTTGCAGAAATGTTCTCATAGGCAAGGCCCCAGTAATGTTTGTTCTGCCTCCTATATTCAGTGAGGCGCCATGCGGCTTCCCACTCCGTTATATCGTAGCCTTGCTGGATCTTATGTTCCAGCCAAGCAAGCCATTTAACCTGCATGGGAATGGCGTGAGAGAGATTAAACAGGTGAGGCATTGATAGGACACACGTAGGCAGCCCCATCACGTAGATATGCACGGCGTAAGCCTTCTAACTCCACCTCGTTCTTGACCGATTTTATGTTGTCAACGTGGGACGGTGCGATGGTGTAGCGGAAGTGCGTCAACATAAGTGATATGGCGTAGGACGTCTCAGGGCAGAGAAGTAGTTTGCCCTCGCCCCATTCTCTCCGCCGAAGGAAGGGCCAGATATCGTTGTATTCTCTTCTTTCTATCTTGAGGGAGCGCAGGTAGTCTTCGGTTTCGTCGGTGAGCTTGGCCGTATCGAGGAACAGGATGATTTTGTTGAGGGAAATGAACAGGTAAGAATAGAACAGAGGATTGAAAGGTATATCGGAACCGCGCAAGTTCAATAGGTACGCTGACGGGAACCGTTAACATGGAACCAATTCGGGCCAAATCTTTACGTACCAATGCTTGACAGCGAAGTGATTAGAGTTCCAACATGCATTTGTGCCGCCGTCGGTGGCGACTTGGAGTACGTCGGCACGGCTGGCGGCTGTGCTCGAATCCATTCTCGCACTTCGGTAAGTTTGGACGAGGCATCGCGACCAGTGAAGTCCAAGGACTGGACAAATATGGAATCCTTCGAACGTGACGGCTTATCCTTCCAGCACAGGTCAATGAAGTTCTGAGGGGGGAACACGAGCTTTGACCCTTTCGTATTAAGTTTGGCAATTAGTTGTGTCGCCTTTTCGTGTGAGATCATCCGAGCATCGATACCGATCTTCGCGTCCTTGACACGATCCTACAACGCACCCTCAGGATCACTTTCCGAATCCATCTTACAGATCACTTACCACCAGCCATTCCATCCAATCCTTCGGTGCGTCGACTGCGCCAGCCGGGATTAAATACCAGTTGGAATCTAGTTCCTCGCGTGCTTGCAACCAATAACGGGAATCGGTAACAAGATAGGCCGCTGTCTTCGAGACGATTGCTTGGCCGGCTGTTCCAATAAATCTGTGTGCCACATGAGGCGACGATAACACTGTTGGACCGTAGATACACTCACCCACAAACCCATTCCCTGCGTTTATCGCTGGCAGCGACGTACTCGGACTGATGAGCATCCTCAGTAGGAATGATACTGACAGATGGGTCAAAGGGGATAGATAACCGACCGGGAGCAGGTACTCACTAGTAATCAAGACCATCTTTCACCATGAGCTTGCGTATCTGC